>BJCM01217909.1:0-12849 GCA_018326385.1 Flaveria bidentis | reverse complement strand
TTGTGTAAACACATAAGCATAACACAATAATCATCTAATCAATTAGATTATCATTAATGTAACATTATTAATTATTATTAGGTCACCAACGTTAAACGACAACTAGTGTGTGCTTACGACACGTGTATGCAAGACCTAACGGAACTAACGGAGTTTGGTAACGGAAATTTACCGGATGTCACAGTGTTCATTTGTGCGCAATTTCTATGAAATGCATGAAAAATAATATAATGTAACAACATAATATGGAAGACCTAAAAGAATTTTGAAATGAAAATTTATTATAATATTATTTTTTTATAATAAAGAACTGAATCGATCATGAGATCACATCCTCAAGATATATATTTTAGCACAAAGATGAAATTAATCATCGACTAGCAACAAAATCACACTAATAACTGAATCTAATCACAATCTTTGAATGATTTTGAAATTCCCAATTAGATCAACAACGAGATATGTTTGTCCACTTAAACCCATGCCCTATCTTTTTCAACAAGCAGTAGTAGATTCTTTATGGTTTGATTAAATACTTTAGAATGCTAGGACCCCACAATCTTTTGGCAAAAACCCTCACCCAACCTCAGGATTACTTGAATTTTGTTACGATATTTATAGAACAAGACTTGTGCATTAGTGTGTAAGTGATTGTCAACAAATTATTGCATTCTGTGAGGAATTCGTCATTTATATGATTTGACACAACTTAGACCAAAATGGTTAGAGCTCCAGGTCTATACTCATGTATAACAAAGGAGTTAACCATTTAATCATGTGCCGATGAGAGCTCCAGGTTAGTACTATCATACAGCAAAGGAGATCATCACTCCAGGTCAGTACTTCCGTACAGTAGAGGAGATTAGCACAAACACAAGACACTTAAATACACCAAACATGGCTCAAAGATATGGCTTATATGAATTGTATCATGGTGGGTGAAAGATCAATTCTCAATCCAATTTTTGTCAGGACCTAATTTTTCATGCAAGCCAAAATGATTGAGTAAATACAGACATCCTTAAGCATATATTTTAATTTAAATCATTATGTTGCTGTCTACTTTACTTTCAGGCTAAGTCTACCAAACATATCATTAAACAATTTGTTTGTTTTTCTACTATTTTATAAAAAAATGTAAATCAAATAACAACATAAGTTATTATCATTTCTCATTTTAAACGCAAGTCATGTAGAAACAAGCAAATCAAGAAGATATACAATCATTTCCCCGTCATCTCGAATCAAGTTCCTAGTTTTTATTCATTTTTATTTAGTATACTATCCCCTTATATTTTTATTTTTGAAAAACGATTTTTTTATTTTTTTATATATATTTTTTATTGTTTTTTAATTAATCTTTTATAAAACTGTACAAAAATAGAAATTCATCAAAGAAGGTCTTCCAAACTACACTGATATGACGATAAGAATTGAATTATCAAGAAATATGTAGTGATTGTGAAGTGAGAACTGTGATTGTGCATATAAAAATCTAGATTGTGGATAAAATACCATAACTTTAATTTGTTTGTTCTGCCTCAAATTTGAATTAGGAACAATCTCTGTTATTAAACAGGATAACTAACAGTCCTCCTGAATTGTTCTTGCACGCATAAACAAATTAGTTTGAAAGGTGAACCCAGGCCATCGTAGTCTTGGAAGTTCCTTTTTCATCAATATAAGAACTTGCTTCTCTAAACAATTGGGCATATATGTATCCTTCTTTTTAATTTGCCAAATTTGTTTCGGTTCAATTAATTTGGATTTGAATGAATTAAATTTGGAAAACATTTTCTGTTTAAGACCAAAATGAAAGGAATTTGATTTTGAACCTTTGCTCATTTTCATCTTTGAATCATGTGAAACCGGCTTCATATGAAAAGGTTTGGATGGAGGGTTTTTCATTCAACCATTTGAAGATGTGTGCATTTTACCTCTTGATCCAGAGAAGCAACCTGTGTTGCAATTACCGTCTGGAACATTCTTTGTAGACTTACATTTGAATAAACAATTTGATTTTCCTTTACCATTTGAAGCAAGTATTTGAGGGCACTTCTTTACCACATGACCTTCTTTTCCACACTCAAAACAAACCTTGAAGGGCTTTTGATGTGTCACTAACCCGTGTGAAGCATTTGGAATTGGAGATTGCTTTGAGGTTGTTGCAGATTCTAGCTTGTTTTGGCGTTTACTATGCTAAGCAGGGAATAATATCTTCACTGATTGACCGAGTTTTTTTTGTAGTTGGACAAGAGATCCGTATTGGTCTTGATTCAACTTTTGGAAGCTTTTGATATTTTACAATTTTACATGATATCTTGATCTTTGAGGAACCGACACTGTCCTTTGAATTTGATTCATCATCTAAGCTTGACCAGTCTCGTATACATAGATTTGCTTCCAATGGATCTTGATTGACACCTTCTATTTTGTCAGCTTCGGTGATGGCATTCGGATTGTCTGATAATTCGACAACTATTCCTTCTTTGACAAACCTGACAGGAACAAACGAAGGAATACTACCTGTTTTGAATTTGTTGATGAATGTTGGAGAAGCAACTAATATTGGTTTTGGAGCATCAAAGGTGGAATCGTCAATAATCTTCTTATCTGCCTAAGGAATCCCAAACCTGCAGGAGAACCTTGCACACCTTTAACCTCTTTAAGATTAACATTGCTGAAACCTGCATTTAAACAATTAGTTTCTACAACTTCCATCAAATCATTTGTTGGATGAGGTCTAGGAATTGGTGAATAAAATAAAGTATAAGGGGGTGGAACTGAATGAAATACAATCGTATTATCATATTTATATCCAATCCTATGTTTTACCCGCGCCCTTTGTTGTTTAACAATAAGCTCATCCATTTTCTTGTGTGAAAGGGTCCATTTATCAAGCTTTGTTTGAAGCTGAGTTGTTTCAAATTGAGCTAAAACAACCCTTTCTCTTAAAATATTAATTTCAACGTTACACTCTAAAATTGTTCTTCGTAAAAGATTATTTTTAGCTAAAGCTTCATTAAGTTTTCTTGAAAAGGCAATTTCATTTGTCTTTGATTCCTGATTGATTATTTTCAATTCCTTTTTAATTTTCCAATAACAATCTGTTTGTCTTATAAATTCCAAATAATCAGATTCTGCAAGAAGAAGAACACATATCCTGAACAGTCTCATATGGAAGACCTATGATAGTTCATTTTGCAGCTAAGCTCTTTTCACAATTGCAAACCCTTGTAATTTTTTGTTGTTCCTCTTCTTTGACCTTTAGCATCTGGTCAGCCTTAGATTCTTTCTCTCTTTTATTAGCTTTTCTAGCCTTATCATCATCAGTTCTCACAAACTCTCGTTTACTATCATTGTCGACTTTCAAAGCTTCACAATCTACATCAACAGTTTCTCTAAATTCAATATTTAAATCCAAATCAGTTCTCAATAACTTCAATTTTTCAATCATCTATGTTTTGTAATCAAGTATGTTTGTTATAGAAGAAACAAGATCATTATTAAGTGGGTGGGTTTGATGTGGGAACACGGCTTGTTGAAATTCGTTTCTTTGGATATCCAGCTCGAGAGATTTTAGTCTGTTGATCATATACATAAGCTTTGTGTCGACATAACCTCTTACTTAGATCATCTTAACTTGATGAATTCATAAAGATGGAAGAGAGTCGAGAAGCTTTTGAATCTGTTCATGATTACTAAGATCTGGATATGCTTCTTTAGATTATTTGCCACCTTTAAGAATCGATCAATCAAATCGGTCAATTTTTTCATCTTTATTGGTGCAAAAGAGTCAAATAGGATTTGTTCCATTGTGAGATTATCTGATTTAAATTCTTCCGAAGATGACATTATTTTAAAATTTTTGAACAATTAAAGGCCCCAAAAATATTTTTCCCAAAAATTGTAAAATAGTTCTCCCTCGGGAAAATAATATTTTTTTAAATGTCACTCTACTCAATCTTAGCATTATTGTAAATGCCAGGTAAGTTTTAATTTATTTTATTTTACAATTTTTATATATTTTGGTTGAATGACTCAACTAGAGGCCCACTTTTTTTTAAAAAATTTAATGAGCCCACACAACACTTTTCTTTCTTTTATTAAAACCCAGCCCAACTATTAAAACTCATACAAATGTTGGCCCAATTGTGTGAGAAAGTCCAACCCAATGAGAAAAATAAAGTCCAATAACAAATCTCAACCCGAATCCAACCAAAACCCTAACACAAACAACACAAAAAAAAACACTTCAACAAACACTCAACCCTATCAATCTGCAAATCAATCAACTACAAGAGCATATTTGCATTCACAAACAAAAACCTCTAAATCGCACACATATCCTCTAAAAACCACAAATCAAATCATATCTAAATCAAACACTCAAATCTCAAAACTCACAATGATGAACATCCTCTTCTACATTTGTCTCCTACTCCCAATCCAATGATTCGGATCCGATCTCTTCAACCTTATCACCAATTTCATCTCGAAAATCTTCAGCTACAGTGGCGTTAACCCTTGCTACCACAAAATAGACGTGTGTCTCATCCATCTCCCCATCGTTCGATTCAAAGATATGTAGAACCACCACTGAAGATCGGTCGTTCGCATTTGCTTCATTTGCTCGTGCAATTAAGGATGATGTTGTTTACTAGCTCATGTGTGGCCACGCGTTTCATACAGAGTGCGTCGGAAAAATGCTCCACCGTACTGTCGGTCGCTGGTGTTCTCCTGTGGTGGTTCCGTTGGGGTTTTATTAGTGTTTGGGTTTAATTTGTGTTTAGGGTTTTTTTTGGTGTGTAATTGTGTATATATAGATTTATTATATATTTTAATTTCGTATGTTGATAGTTTCGCCGGAGAAGGTAGTTTTGTTGAAATTTCTAGTTTCGCCAGAATAGTTTCGCCGGAGTTGCAGTTTCGCTGGAATTTCGTTGGAGTTTCGCCAGACGAAACTATAATTTCGCGAGAAACTTTGAACTTTTGTTCAGAATGGTGCTAAATTCACAGCTTGATGATTTGAAGATTTGAAGATCCTCAAGAACACACACTAGTGTGTATGAGAGAAACTTCTTCAAATCTGGATTTTTCTTTCAATTTCTTGTACAAAATACGTTATAGATTATAAATGTATGTTGTATACCTTCAAATTTGTAATAGATTATTGTAGATTTGATAAATTGATTGTTTGAGATGAAATTTGAATTTCAGATCTACTTTCTCTCTCTAAACCCCCACTTTTTCTCTCTAAAAATCTTCATAAATCTTCAAAAATCAGCAAAAAATTCTTCAAATCTTCAATGCATCTGATTCAATATGGCTCCGATACCAAATGGTTGAATCAAATAACATGAAGAATTATGGATCAAACAATGACAAACACAATAAAACCCGTTTGATCTATATTGATTGCATATAATTTGTACAAAGTGGAAACCCCCAATCCAATGGTCATGTAACCATTAACCTAATTCTAATAACAATTAGGCTATTTATAGTTTAGTGTAAGTTTCCCTATTTACAAATAACCCCCTATACTATGTAACTTGACTAAAACATGACTCAAACAAAGTAAAATATATTTTGTTCACACAAAATAAATTTATTATAATAAAACTCCCAGTCATCTAAATCTTCAACATCTCATCTCAGTTCTTTGTCTTAAACGTGTCGTGTTTGACTTTTGCGTTGAATTTGACCATGACGTTGACTTTTGTTGACTTTGTCTGTGTTGATAATATAGACTATCTTCTACAGCTCCAACAAGAAGCCATCCTTTTTGTCCTCTTTGAACCTTTTAACTGAGAAGATTGGCCTATAACACCTGGTTGATCTTCTTTCTCTTTCTTAGTTGGGTCTTCCTCTCTCATAGGTTTAGATTGAGAGGGGACAGAACCCTAATGTGGATCAGAAGTGGAGCTTGCTAAGGCTCAGTAGGAGATTCAGGTTGTGTTGTCTCAAATGGTGCAACCTTAATCTCCACTTCCTGAGGGACCTGACTTAGTGGGGAGTGTAAGTCATCAAGTTCACCTCTTTGAATCTTCTACTTGATCACCTTTATATGCTCATCCATAGTGGATAGAGACATTGCTCCAAGTCTCCTTTTGAAGAATCCATAGAGCTTTAAGAAACTCATCATCCTCTGCCTATCAACAGACTTCTTCATGATCTTTTGGATGATGGCTCTTGACTTTGCAGCCTCTTCCCTTAACTTCTTTTTATTGGTCTTTCTTTCTTTGACTAATTCAAGTTCAAGTTGTTTGAGATATTTAAACTCAATGTAATCAAAGGGTAAGGGAATAAGTGCATATAGAGTCATGTGGCACTCAGGTAGTTGATCATGTTGATCCTATCAGTTTCTTTGTCTACCTGAGGTTCTGATTGAGCCACATCCTCTTGTACATGACTTTCTTGAATCGGGGAGAGAGTAGGCACATGCTTGTAGAGTCTTTTTTGTCTTTTTTCTTCTTTTATTTGAAGAAGTAGTTTTGCCTCCTCTAATTCCTTTCTTTCCATTGACAATTCCATGTCAGCTAGTTCATTTAATTCATCTAAGGAGAAGGAGATGATATTATCAATATCATGGTTCCTAGTGTGTAAGTAGCTTATCGTGAATGCCCACAACTCATCATCCTGAGTGTTTGGCCTGGGGGCAGCCCTGATAGCAGCTTCCATGAATCTTGCAGACCTAGTAGATGAACTTTCTCCCCTTGGCTTCCTCTTCCTCTCTCTCTGCTCCTCCTCAATCTCCTCAGAAGTCATTTTTATTTTCCCTTTGTCACTCACAGACCTTTGTGACATAAGGTGGAGAGAGATTTGGCTTTCATTGCTTGGTATAGCTTCCAAGCTCTGGCCAGATAGAGGTTGTGAAGCACGTTTACGAGCAGGTGCTTCACTTAGGGAATGAATTGCTGAAGTAGGTGTGTATGTGACAGGGCTCTCAGGCTCTACCACTAGGCCTTCAATCAAGGTTTCCCCTTCAAAGCTAACCTTAGGATCTACCTCAACATCCAGTTGACCAATAGTATTAACTAATTGGCTTTGTCTCCTTCTAAGTCTGAACTCTTCAGTAATTCTGTCTTGTATCCTTTGAGCCAGCCTGTCAGCTTGTTTAGATTGGCTTAGGTTGACAAGTGGCATGCAGATAAGGTCAAGACCTTCATAGTAGTTCAAGGTGTGAAAGTTAAGGACTTCTTGTTGCCCTTGAACTCTTTGAAGAATAAGTGCTCTTCTGTTGGCATCATACATCCACCCTATGATGTAGTTGGAAGTTCCTTAAGGTGGAGATGACACTACCCTTGGTATCCCTTCCTTAAAAAGACTCTAAATGAAAGAGTCTGTAAAGTCCACATCAATGTGAACTTTAGGATGTTACTGAGTATGGACAGTTGCAAGTGAGGATGTTGAGTCCTCAATATCCATACTTTGTGAGGAACTCCCAGGTTCTGTGCCTGTGATGACTTAATCCCCCAATTTGGTAGCATCATCCAGTTGTATAAATGAGCTAGAGGTTAGGTTAACCATATTCACAGGTTCTTGTGTTCCTGGTTGAGCTCTTCTTAGAGGTCTCCCAGCTAGTTTTTCTTTGAGATAAGAAATCTCAAGTTACTCATCATTGACCTTGTTTTGCAGGATAGTCACCTAAGTAGGTGACTATCCTTGGAGACTAAGTAGGTGCATGTTTTTGAAAGTTTTTGCACCTTTAGTCTCAGATTTCCCTCATCTTCATCACAAGAATCATTAGGTGAAGAGAGAATTGGACCAAAGTCTTCTTTCTCACCACCAGCATGGAGTTCTTGGCTGTTGGATTTCCTTTGCTCAATGATAGATTTAGTTGAAGTGTCAATGGGCTGAGTTGCCATGGTTGTGGTCTGAATGATGTAATCACTTGCTGAAGTGAGAGCATCTTCCATATGGATCTACTAAATAGGTTTAGAGGGATCCACTTAGTGATGGGTGACTGATGTGGGCTAGACATAGGTGATTCAGGAGCACTAATCTCTTTTTGAGTAGGGGAGGAATAGAGAGACTCATGATACTCACTAAAACCTAAGTCTTCATTAGTATAGAAGTCTAGGTTGGGAATGGATTGGTTTAAGTCTAAAGGTTGGGGATGGTAGCTCTCCCTTGAAGGTTGTTCATCTGAGTGTGAAGAATCGGTATGATGGATTAAGGCTATTGGGCTTGTGAGCTGATAAGTCTGAGCATGAGGAACCTCAGAACTGATAGGTAAAGTGATGGGAGTGGTTTTCTCCTCAAGAGAAGTGGGAGCTCTAGTTTCAACTTCTTCTTGTGTGGGTAATGATTACTAAATAGCTTGTGCATGGGTTCATTTGGATATTCTTTGGTAAGTGAGGGTGATTTTTGATTGTTTTGGTGGTTGAGATGTAGAAGGTGTGAGTTTAACACTGGCTTGAGTTGCCAGGTTGTCACCTTGAGCAATGAGCTCTAACATTTTTGGGACCAGGGCTGTTTCTACCCCAGAGAAAGCAATAGTTGGTTTCTTCAAGATTTTATAGATGCCGGGCTTCATCTGTCCCAATTTAAGAATATTATCCATTTCCCTCAACTATGAGTTCAGTTCAAAGTTGAGAATGTGTTGAACATATCTAGGAAACATATAATATTCTAAGGAGTCTAAGTTAGCAAGAAGTTTTGTATAGACAAATTAAGAATACCTGAACTTGACCCCTTGAACCATCCCATGCACTATGAAGGAGAGATCTTTAGGAATCTGCTCCTAACCCCCATGCTTGCTGGATAAGCTGTGGATGACCACATGTAGTAAGTACTTCTACTAGGAGGAGACCTTCGCTTTCCTGAAGCTCTTTACAGAGAAATCCCCTTCATAGACCATCTGCTGGAAGGAATGGTTAACAGCTTCTTTGGGAAAGGACAACTTGCCTTCCTCATCATCCAGTTGTACATGAGTATTTATGATGGCTAGAGTGATTAAGATTGTCTGCCCCTGTACCGTAGGAGACAATGCCTTCACCCTATCTAGAACAACCTCTTGACAAGTTTTCCACATTTCAAGCAAATGATCCTCATAAAGAACATGATCAATGGTAAGGGAGGTGAAGTAGTTAGATAGAGCCAAGAATTAGCAAGCCTTTGAGAAGTATGGATCTTTCTCAGAGTTTAACAGAGCAACTTAGTTGTGTTGCCTATGTAACTGCATGGAGAAATTTGGGTCATTTCTTCTGTTTAGGTTGGCCATTTAATAAAGCTTAATGGTGAAGGAAAGAAAGAACAAAGGCGGTTGTCGAGAGAAATTTTGGGGATTTAGGTTTGGAGGAAAGATGAAGATGATAGAAAGAGGGGAAACCGTTGGGTTTTATATGAACAGGATTAAAGACAAAGTTAATGAAAGAGGATAAGCTTTAAAATCTGAATGTCAGTCCCACCTCTGAAAAAGTAGTTTACTTTTTGCTCAAAAAAACGTTTTCTTGGAATTCGAAAATCTTCCGAAGGTAAATTGTCTTTGGAATTTTTAATGAAAAAGCTTTCGAAGCCAAAATGACTTCGGAAGAATTTCCTGAGAAGTTTTAAAAATTTTACTTCGGAATAAAATTAAGACTTAAAAATTTTATTCAGCTAAGAATAAAGCTTCCGGGAGTTAATTTGCTTCGGAAGAAAATTGTCCTTGAAAACTTGTAAGTGCCTAAAAGAAAATTTTAAGCTTCGGAAGAGGTTTCAGATATTTTTTCCTCTAGCAAGTTTTCTTAGGCAGTTGTTTGTTTTGAAGGCATAAGTTTCTTCCAAAGAAAACATTTATATCTTCCAAAGGAAAAAAGACTAAAAATATTTAAAAAATTCTAAGGAAAGTTCTTCTAAAAGGATTTTTATCCAAAGAAAACAAGAGCTTATGAATGTGATAGAATAGTCTACATATGACAAACAGATTTTAGAAATAATATGATTAAGTTTTAAGAAAAGCTACTCAAAGTTAATCATCCCAATAGCTGATATAAGATTCATGAATCTTTGTTCATCAAAAGTTTTGATGAACAGATCAACATATTGGTCATTTGTGTTAACTTGACTAGTTTTATTAATCCTTTTTTAAAGTTATCTCTAATCAAAGGATACTTGATATGATTTTTTTGTCCTAGAGTGCTGCACTGGATTTTCAGTGATTGAGGTAGCACTATTGTTGTCTATGTGAATAGGAGTCTCCTTGAAGTTTAATCCATAGTCAAGCATCTTATTTTGAATCCAATCCACTTGAGCATAGCAGCTTGCAGCAACAATGTATTCAGCTTCAGCAGTTGATGCAGAGACACAGGATTGTTTCTTGCATTGCCATGAGACAACCCTTCCACCAAGAAACTAACATCCCCCAGATGTAAACTTTGCAGTCATATTGCATCCACCATAATCATTGTCTATATATGCATATAAATTGAAATCAGAATTCTTAGGATACTGAAGGCAAAGTGTTGAGGCACCTTTGAGGTAACTTAGAATTCTCTTGGCAGTGATAAGATGTGACATCTTGGGGTTGGCTTGATATCTTGCACAACAACATGTAGCAAACATGATATCTGGCATGCTAGTTGTAAGATACATAAGAGACCAAATCATAGCCCTGTAAAGGTGTTCATCCACACACTTCCCCTTAAGATCATGTCCAAGGGAGTGGTTTCTTGCTATGGGTGTCTTAGCAATCTTACAATCAGTTATGTTGAACCTTTTCGAGTATGTCCTGAACATACTTTGACTGACTTATGAAGATGCCATCTTCAACTTGCTTCACTTGAATTCCCAGAAAGAAATTGAATATCCTAATAGCTTCTAATCTTGCTATAGGAGCAAGGACATCAGTGTAGTCAATTCCTTCTTCTTGTGTGTACCCTTGAACAACAAGTCTAGCTTTATTCTTAATGACATTTCCTCTATCATCTTTCTTGTTCTTAAACACCTATTTGGTTCCTATAGTAGTCTTCCCATGAGGAAGAGGATATAGGTTCCAAACCTTTTGCCTTTTGAATTGAAGCATCTCCTCTAGCAAAGATTTAACCCAACTTCCATCCATCAGAGCCTCATCAATCTTCTTGAACTCTATCTGAGATAAGAAACAAGAGTGGGGACAAACATTTGCTTCATGGGTTTGTCCTCTTGTTCTTAGCCTTATGTCAAAATTTACAATGATATTTGTGGTGGGATGAGACTTGTGGAGCCTTAGTGGAGTGATCATAGCAAGTTGTTGAGAGAGATCTAAATTAGAGAAATTTAGATCTGCCATTGACATCTCCCACCACACCAGCACACTTATCAAGAAATTCTTGATCACTATCACTACCACCATTTTCTTTTACAATTGAAGCTTCTTTATCTGGTTGTGGAGCCTCTGAGGTAGAATTTGATGGCATCTCAGATGTATAAGCTGATTTTGTCATTATTATGCTAATTGAAAAATCGTTTACAGAGTTAGTTACAACTGGAGTTGAAGATGTAAAGCTTGAAGGTATTCTCAACTCAAATCTTGGATCAGGATCACCTGTAGGTAGTATATCTGTAGATCCTGAAATATGCTCACAATATTTGTTAAAACAGTTGGTAACTAAATTAAGATAAAATAACCAATCTTGACCAGAACCTTCCACACAGGGAGTATGCTCATTTTAAGTCACATTGGCTAACTCTTCAACTACTCTAGTTTTTAGATTGTATACTCTCTAAGCCTTGGCATGGTAATAGTATCCAATGAAATGTCCATCATCAGATTTCTCAGCAAACTTGGTAATTTGATCTTTGGTATTCAAGATGGTGCAAAGACATCCAAGTGACCTGAGAAAACCTATGAAAGGTTTTCTCTTGTGCCAAAGTTCATAAGGAGTCTTACCATGAGTCTTAACCACTAAAACTCTATTTTGCACATAGCAGGTAGTGTTGACTGCCTCAAACCAGAAGGTGATGGGCAGTTTAGAGTCAGACTACATAGTTCTTGCAGCTTCAATAAGTGTCCTGTTTCTCCTCTCAGCAACACCATTTTGTTGAGGAGTCCTAGGAGTACTATATTGTCTTGTAATACCTTTTTCATCATAAAATGTATCAAGAATTTGGTTCTTAAATTCAATTCCTAGATCATATCTTATGGTTTTGACCTTGTGATTGTTGGGTTTGTTAGAACTTGAAACATAGTTTAACCATTTAAACTTTGTAAAAACGCAGCGGAATGGAACTTTATAACATGATTTTTAAACTGGAAAATCTGAGTTCTTGTTGATATTATAAAGTTATAAACAAACCCAAGAACAAAAGGATCTTTATATGTGAATATAACTAGCTATATAACACAAACTACGTATTATGGACAGCCATAAAAGAAGATGCCATAAACTACCTTTCAGCAGCAAATGTGATGAAAAATGGAGGATGATATTGAGCTAGAAATCGACCAAAGCACCAATGGAGGTCCTCTCAAGCTTGTATACCCCAAGCTCTATAGGAAACACTTCTTCTTAGGAAGAATAACACCCAAAAGCAACTCCAAAAACCCTCTACTTGAGCTGCTGCTGCAGTGAGTTCTAGAGAGGAAAGAGAGAGTTTTTTTGCTTTGTGTTTGCATGTATGAGAGAGGTTTTTGGGTGGTGTGTTCAACTAGTAAATAATGGAGCTTGTCAAGCAAACAAAGGACCTATCACCATGAGAGGGGGGGCGGCCGAATTTTTAAGTTAAGAGGGTTTTCCCCCCTCAAATTTTTTTATCCAACTCCAATATTAAACTAGTCTCTAAATAAGTTGTACAATTAACTCTTAATTGTATAACTCATACACCCTTTTTATTATTTGATGTTATCTAATTAAGTTAAATAACACTTCAAATAATAATATT
>BJCM01217898.1:0-11690 GCA_018326385.1 Flaveria bidentis | reverse complement strand
TTTCATCAGAAGACACAAAGGCTTGAGAAGAACTTGTCTCTTGGAATGGGCTTCCTTGAGTATAGTTCTCCCTTGGTGTCTCTGGGAAGGTGATGAAAGGGCCCTTTGGTGAGTTTTCAGGGTAGCATATGAGATGATGTTGGGGTTCTATGCTATCCCTTTCAACCACATGAAGGGCTGAACCCATTTGATTGTTGGAGTTGCCAGATGAACCTTGCATGTTCATTTCCATCTGGTAGCCACTAAGAATCCAATATAACTTTGTCAGGGTGAGAGTTTTCAGGTTCTTAGTCCTCTTGAT
The DNA here is from genome assembly GCA_018326385.1 of Flaveria bidentis. Lineage (NCBI taxonomy): Eukaryota > Viridiplantae > Streptophyta > Magnoliopsida > Asterales > Asteraceae > Flaveria > Flaveria bidentis. The sequence goes on along the minus strand of BJCM01217898.1, from coordinate 11,389 downwards.
AACCACATAGTAGTATGTCCACTTCCTAGGAAGTGAGGACATGAACTTCTTTACAATGTCTCTGTTCTCAAGAGCAACTCCTCCATCCATTAGGGTATCCACAATCTCAACATACCTGAAGTATTGCTGAGTCATGGTCTTACCTGCTTTGAAGGTGAAGTTTTCAAACTACTGCTTTAGAAGATCCTTCTTGTTCTCCTTTTCTTTAGATGAACCATCATACATCAGTTTCAATGCATCCCATAGCTGCTTAGCTATTTTGCATTTCTTGAAACCTCTGTATACATAGTTAGGTAGAGTAGTCTGTAGGGCTATCATGGCCTTCCGGTCAATCTCTACTCTCTTTCTGTCTTCATCTGAGTAGTTAGTCACAGCCTTAGGGATCATACCACCACCAGTAGCAGAAGGGGTCAATGGTATGTAAGGTCCATTCTCAACAGACTCCCACATTCTTGACTCTAGAGACCTGATGAAACCATCCATTCTTAGGCACCAGGTATCAAAGTCTTCAAGAGTGACTAGTGGGGACTTGTTCATGGTTCCATTTTCCATATCAGTTTTGGAAATGGCTACCATTTGAAAAGTTTAGTATTTGTGTGTGTGAGAGATCTAAAGATGGCGAGATCTTATATCAAGAGTCTGGAATGTTCTAATACCAAATGCAGGACCGGTGAAGGGGGCCACTTACAACACAACAACACAAAGAGGTGAATAAACTAAAACTTAATCAAACAATAAACTGGATTAACCATAATATTGTTGGGTTTGTTGGACCAATATTTTAGTAGTTTAACCATTTAAACAAGAAAAACGCAGCTGAAACATGCCTTAATATAATGATTATAAGCTGAAAATTAAGCCTCATTTTATGTCAACAACAAACCCAAGATTATAAGGATCATATATATGTGAAATAACTAGCAAACAAGAAAACAAACAACCAAAATCAACCATGGAACTACCTTCCAAAGCTGCCCAAAATGTTGGATGAACCACCTTCCAAAAGGCTGCCCAAAACGTTGGATGTGAAGAAGAGGATGAAGTCTTGAAGGACCAAAACACCAAGGAAGATGTCCTCAAGCTAGTATACCCACAAGCCTCAAGCAAGACACTTTGTTGCTAGGCGTTTGGACACCAAAACGCACCACAAGAGCTGCTGGAATCCGATTTTCAGCCTCTTTATTCTTCAACAATAGAGAGGAAGAAATGTTCTTGAGGTGCGTGCATGTAAGAGAGAGAGAGAGAGATGGAGTGTGTGTGTGTTTCAAGAAAAACAAGTGAACAAAACAAGAGGCCAAGGACCCCTATTAGGGGCGGCCAAAACTTGAATTGTTTTAGGGTTTTCCCCCCAAAAGTCTTTCACTAATGTTTTTTTTCTAATAATGCATATAAGTTATCTAATTAACCTTTTAATTATATAGCTTATACACACACTATTATTATTATTTGATGTTATTTAACCAACTTAAATAACATTACAAACAATGTCCATAAACAAAGTATCCTTATAAGTTGTTTCATCTCATATGCAATTTATTTAGAAACCCCATTTTCTAAATTGGTGTATTTATTCAATTGCATGATCATATCATCAATTAAATATTTATATTAGTGTTTGCAAGCTTGTTATTGGGTATGACCCGACTTGGATCATAACGTACTAACCACATCAATATTCTATGTGTTCTTGGGCATTAGGAATCCAACAATCTCCCACTTGCACAAGATTCATAGAAGATTGATGCAAGCAGTAAATACCGCCTAATAACGGTTTACTACCCTTAATACGCATGATTGAAAACCATTCAATAACATCATCCCCTTCAAGTATCCAACTTGAAATGATTTAGGTGAATCAATCATTTATCCTTTTGTTTTAGATGTCATGTTAAATCCAAGGACACAAAATGATCATTCCTTAATGAGGCCTTAGACATCTTGCTCTCAACGAATAAGAGGAACAAATTCCATCTTGACTACATATGTTTCTCGCAATCACCTTGTGTCACACCTGAACATAGCCTTATGTACTGTCCATTATTTCAAAGCAGTGAAGAACTAGCTCAAGGTATAACACCATGGTGAATATCAAAACCCAATATGTATCTCTGGTCGAAGGATACCAAATGATATTAGCCTTTACTCAAATTTACTTATGATCAATCTTGAAGATTCCATGTAGTAAAATTAAGATGCGGGTCAGTCCAATATTTGTATCCCATAAATATCTATGAACTTTGGTAGCAACCAATTGCTCTATATTCATACCTTATGAATATCCACCAATCCATGTTCATAATAGTCTTACGTTCATATTTGTTCCCACAAGTATGATCGACTACGGACATTTAGAATAATAAGCATATTCATGGATATATACATGCTAAAAGGATCACAATCTCAGAATATCACAAATATATGAAGAGTTAAACATTACATTGTTCCAAAGTTTTAAATACTAAATAGATCAATTCCAATCACTAGTAAATCAAACTCCTAAGGCACAAGTATGATTTTCATGCTTTGCCCTTTCAAGGAGCTTCATGAGTGGATCTGCAATGTTTTGATCAGTGTGAACTTTACAAATACATATCTTTCCTTTTTCAACTTCATCCCTTATGTAGTTGAATCTCCGTTCAATGTGTCTAGTCTTTTGATGTGCACGGGTTCGTTGATTCGTCCAGTGGCCTCCATACATATCCGAGCTCTAAGAGTCAACGTTGCCATTTTCCACTGAATGTCAGCTTCTTCTAGATCATCAGGATCCACCAGATACATATCCTCCATTGTCATTCCTTTCCCTTTCAACTCACTAGCCATAAGTGCTTCGTAGCTTTGAACAAATATTCCAAAAAGAGCCATTGTTTCTCATGGAACTAAAGTTTCAACATTCACCTTAGTATTAGCCTGATCTCTCCCAACACTAACACTTCCTCCTGAAAGATTACTAGTATTAACTCATCCTTGAGTCAATGTCTGTGCATGTGAGCTTGACGTGGATGATAGTAGTGCAGCATTTTGAGTGAAACTAGATGTAGGCATCATGGTCTGATTACATTCCCTTATTTTCATGTCCAACTCAAAGGATCTAAGCTTATTGATGATATCCATCAACTTGTAATTAGTGAAACTTCTTTCTTGCTTTAGCATTCTTACTTGAAGGCTCCACTGAGGTGACAGATAATATAGCAATCGGTTTACTTGTTCACTTTTGGAGAGTTTTTCATCATATTTCTTTAAGGTGCTTGAAACTGTTAGAAAGTGATTTGTGAGATCTGTCAGACTCTTGTTCTTGTATCCTACAAAGGATTTGAATTCCTTTTTTGCTTAATGCTCTTATCTTTCACTAGTTCATCATTACCATCATAGAACTCACATAAAGCATCGTAAAGGGACTTAGCATATTTATTCTCCGCAAATCGGTTGTAGATGTCTGGTGCCAAACAGAGAGTTAAAGCACCAAATGCTTTCTGGTCACAATCGATCAGCTTCAGATCCTATTCAGTGAAAGTAGACGAGTCCTTATTTTGAGAGACAACATCACCAACAGTGACTGTTGGTATGTGAGGACCAAAAATAATCGATTGTCATTGGTTGTGATCAGTGTAGAAGAAGAAAGCTTTAAGACATCTCTTCCAATCCTCAAAATGATCCCCGTTAATGAGTCTCGGTGGCCTAATGGGAGCAACACTTTCAAGATCGGCAAGAGTGAGTGAGGTTAACTTTGACATGGTAGTTTCGCTCGGAATAACTCGTAGTTTTGCTGGATGAACTGATAATTTTGCTGAACGAAGCTGAAAAGCTTTTTAAAAACGAAATCAGTCTGAAATCATCAAAACCTCAAGGGATTTGAGATCTGATGATTAACAGAGCTTCCTAAACCAATAAGCAGCAAAACTCAATCAAATTCCATGTCAAATAGACACTAATTTTGAACTGAAATTGATGAAAACTTGATATTGAACAAAAACAACCAAACACTCAACAAATCATGAACACTATGGCTCTCATACCATATTGTTGGTCCATTTGATCGTTTTTAGTACAAATGAGTTTTTGAATCGTTTAATATCAAATACAAACAATAGACAAGGTGAATAAAGAAGATTAAGAACATAAACTATCAATCAAGGTAAGACAATGATGAACAATACAATCAATAACAAAGCACAATGATATTTCAGTGAAATTACTGCTTACAAATGTTACTTGCAACAAGGATAAACGATTAGGGTTTTGCAAGATTAGCTAAAAATGATAATGATCAAAACTATATATAGCAGTCTTACTTTCGCAGACAGTTTCGCTGTCAACAAAACTATTCTGCCGAAACTGTAGTTTCGCTTAGCAGATACAACAGTTTCGCCGAGTCAACTAAACAGCTGACTGTGAGCGAAACTATTTTGCTAGACTACAAAACTACATAAAGCTAATTACATACAAAAGGAAACTAACAAAAGACCTATTACAAGCAAAAATAAACATTCTAATCTAAGGTGAGTCCAATCTATGCACGATTTTCAAGTAACATTGATGTTGTATTTGATACGTAAATGAATCTTCATCCCTAATGCCTTGACATACATGAGTTTTACTGTTTTCTTACAACTCAACATGTCAGAACCCACATTTTGCTCTCCCAAGTGACATCAAATTTCACAGTTATAGTCACTAAACAACCCAAATCAACATCTCTCTCTCATGTTCAGTTCTTTTGATGAAAAAATGTGTGTAATATGTGGTCAGTTTATATGACACACTTGGAGAACTAGCATACAGTTTCTTAATTTCCAACAATTCTAGGATTATTCCTACATGTTTCCTATGATCCTCCTTGTCCTCAAATAAATTAGAATATCCTCAATGAACACTATGATATATTTATTCAGACATGACTCACACATTCGATTCATCAAGTCCATGAACACCATAAGTGCCTTAGTTAGCCCAAATTTCATAACTATGAACTCGTAATCTTTGTAACAAGTTATAAAATATTTATTAATGTTCTCTTGATCAAGTCCATGAACACCATAAGTGCACTTGCTCAAATGTACTCTAGCTCAAATGACTCCAAGAACGACTCACTAAACCAGCAGTATGAGAACTTCACCTACATTGCGAGAGAGACCCTCAGCCAACAATACTTCTTGTACATGGATCTCATTTCTTCCCTCAGTCTGTGGGAATCACTCCTGAACTTAGAGTCCTCACAAGAAAGTTCACGAGTGCTCTTCCAAATGAGTGGATGTTCTACTGTGTCTCTATCAAGAGAACATAAAACCTGAACACCATCACTATGACCGAACTATGTGGCATCCTTGATGGATACCATTTGAAATGGAGAGCAAGAGAGGCCATTAGACAATCAGACCCCTGAGTCTTCCTGCTAGCAACGCCTTGATGGTTGCTGAAGGCTCAGGACCCACACAACTTCAACAGTTCCTAACATACACACAACAACCATCCCGCACATCTGTACCATACATTACATTTCTTGAGACTCCAAGGTCTTAACAGGCTCAGCATGGTCCCTTTCAGGAAAACTGTGCCTTTGTTTCAGGAAATTGACATTCTAGTGATTTTCAATACTTATTTGATGATCTAGAGTGCTTCAGTCTAGATGATGTAGAATATGTGGACATTGTCCAACGAATGGCTCTCTTAACCTATAGAGCAAAGAAGTTCTTCAAGAGAACTGGAAGGCAGTTTCCCTAAAACCCAACCAACAGCAAAGTTAGGTTCAACAAAACCAATGCCAAATGTTACAACTATAACCATCTTGGTCATTTTACAAAGGAATGCAAGGCTCCCAAATCAAATCTGGGAAGCCCATAGGCCTTCACACATCCTTCTACATCAAAGCCCTCTAGGAAGTCGACTGAGATAGCTGCAATGGCTCAAGAAGTTGACTGGAGCTTTATGGTGCATTATATGACTCTTACTTGAGCACTCATGGCAGGAACAGACGACAACAAGGTATATGAACATCTCTGTACTCCTGCATGTGTTGCTAAGGTTTAAACTGTATCAGACTACAATAGGAAATTAAAGTTGATATTGAGTCTTTAAATGTTTAGAAATCTGATTTTAAAGGGGTTGAATCTGACTACTAAAGAAAAATTGAAGAGTTAGAGAAAATTGTTTCCCTATTAAAACATGAACACACAGATTACAAGAAACAACTAAAGGATTTAATATCAAAATTGTCTGAGACTCAAGCCCAATTTGTCACCAATAAAGCTCAAGCCAGGAAGTATTCTATTTCTGAGCAAAACTTCCAATCTATTATTGCATCATCCTTCCACTTCAAAATCTGTTATCAAAACAAAGGAGGGTTGGGGACCAATGAAATTGCTCCACCACACTCTTACGAGTCCATAAGACAACTAATGTGTGGTACTAAAGAGCAGGAGGTCCTATCTACTAACCCATCTTGACTTAAGTTGAAGAATGATGCAATAATATAGGCCACCACAGGGATGGAACAGGTAGATCAACCCACCTCTCCTAGTGCTGATCAAATCCTAACCACCAAAGCCAGAAGAAGAAGAGTTAAAGCAGCAAGAAGAACTGCCAAGAAAGTGGCTGAGTCTAAGCTGATGATTAACCATAAACAAAAGGAACTCAGCTAGATTCCAGGTGGAAGGTAACTCTAATTCAGGAAAAAGGTGTAGTACCAACACTCCTTTCATACCAAAGGATCAGAAGTTAAAGGGAAAGGTTGCTGATGAAGATAAAAAGCACAAGAAACAACAATCTTCCATTTCCTAAAAGACTAAAATTGCATGCATAATGTGTGCTCTGCAAAACCATATGGCCAAAGATTGCTACTACAATCCTGCTAGCACACATTATGCAAATAGTGTTAAAAAGGAAGGATTTAGGAATGGTTTCTCATTCGGACCCTATCAAATGGTCTAGCTGATGAATAATGGAAAGCTGATGTAGAGAATGTATGAAGAGGTTGATACAATCCAAACATCCAAAGTCTATCCTGCATGTTGCATAAGTGCATTGAAGAAGAATGCTTAGGAAGTTTTGCACATGCAACAGAAAATACTCCAAGCGTAAAATCTTCCGAAGCCAAGACCAATATCTTCCAAAGCCAAAGATGATGTCTTCCGAAGCTTCAGAAACAAAGTCTTCCAAAGCCTCAACTCTTGAAGACAGGTTTCTTCCGAAGACTTTTAGTAACATGCTTTATCTGATGTACTTTTCCATAAAGTTGGACACCTTTTCGCTGCATCTCTGTAAAGTCACAAACTTGCATGAGTTGGTGAAAAGATCCATGCTTTTGGTAACTGTACATTGAGGTCTTGAGTGTGTAATTTTCTACTTCATGTACTTTATCGTTTTTGTAATAGATAAGGATGTGAGCTATGGCATGTAATAGTCACTAGTCAAAAGGCAATCTGCCTTTTGACTCTACAATTTATTTTGTTTGTGTCTCGTCAATTGTATCTAGCTGACTTTCAAAGTATAGCTGGCTGTATGATGTAGTATAAAACTTGCAATTGGTATTTTTGTTTCTCTCCTAGTTTGTAAAAAAGGAAACTCAGGTTAAGTATCTCATGTTCTTGTATCTTTCTTTTATGCTTTGTAACACTTGTAATAGAACATAGAGAAAGCAATATACTACAATCTTGAAAACCATCTCACTGTGTATTTTGCTCTTGTGTTCTGTCTCTTACATTACTTGTTTTCTTAGTGTCTTATTGTGGTTAATCTAGTTTGCTGTTTGTTTAAGTTTGGTTAATCTCCTCTTTGTGTTGTTGTGTCGTAAGTGAACCCCCTTCACCGGTCCTGCAACTGACTTCAGAAAATTCTTCTTCTAAAGGGAAATAGATTTGGAAGCTAAAACTGTTAAAAATGAAAAGAAAAAAAGAGCTCCCTTGAAACTACCCTAGTAGAAGACTGCTTCGGAAGAAAAGGATGTGAAGGGTTCTTCCGAAAAGAAAGAAGCTTTGGAAGAATGACATGCTGTGCAAGCCTCAAAAGGCTCATCCTCTTTGATCAATCAAAGGATGGATTGGAAGAACAAGAAAGATGTTACAGCCCTAACCTCTTCTTCAAAGACATCCATTTAACCCCCATGTTTAACTTTTGGTTCAATTATGTCATTATCATTGGAAAAACCCAAGACCAAAAAGGCTTGGGTTTCCAATCAAAACTAATCATCTCATCTAATCTGCAGGGACATCCATATGATAAGAATAACAGTATTCGGATTATGGACAGTGGATGCTCCAGGCACATGAAATGGAACAGATCTCTCCTTTAACAATTTCAATATTATGATGGAGATCCTGTCTAGTTTGGAGGTGAGGTCAGAGGATATATTTCTAGAAAATGTAGTATATCCAATGGAAAGTTAAAAGTTGACAAAGTTCACTTTGTCAAACAGCTTGTTACAATGTGTTAAGTGTTTCTAAGTTCTGTGATCAAAAACATCAAATGTTTTTTACAGAACATGAGTGTATTATCCTCAAACCAGGGATGAAAATTCCTCCGGAATTGGTGCTTCTTAGATTTCCCAGGAAAGGCGATATGTACAATCTAGATATGAACAACGCTTCTCCAATGGGTGAAGTATCATGCTTTCTTTCCAAAGCTGATAATGATGAGTCGACACTTTGGCATAAACGTATGTGTCATGTAAATATAAAGACAATGAATAAATTGGCTAAAAACGTATGTATCAAGAGCTTTCCAGGTTCTTGATATAAGATCTCACCATCTTAAGATCCCTCACACACACAACTACTTAACTTTTCAAATGGTAGCCATTTCAAAGACTGATATGGAAACTGGAACCATGAACAAGTCTCCACTGATCACTTTTGATGACTTTGATACCTGGTGCCTGAGAATGGAAAGTTTCATCAGGTCTCTAGACTCAAGAATGTGGGAGTCTGTTGAGAATGGACCTTTCATACCTAGCACCCGCTCTGCTACTGGTGCTGGTATGATCCCCAAGGATGTTGTTAACTACTCTAATGAAGATAGGAAGAGAGTAGAGATTGATAGAAAAGCTATGACAGCTCTTCAAACTACCTTTCCAAACTCTATGTACAGAGTTTTCAAAAAGTGCAAAACGGCTAAGCAGTTGTGAGATGCACAAAAAATGATGTATAAGGGCTCTTCTAAAGCCAAGGAGAACAAGAAGGATCTCCTGAAGTAGCAATTTGAAAACGTCACCTTAAAAACAGGTGAAACCATGACTCAACAATACTTCAGGTATGTTGAGATAGTGGATACCCTTGTGGATGGAGGAGTTCCTCTTGAGAACAGGGACATTGTAAGGAAGTTCATGTCCTCACTTGCTAGGTAGTGGACACACTACTGTGTGGTGATCAAGAGGACTGAGAATATAAAAACTCATACTCTAATAGAGTTATATGGGATTCTCAATGGCTAGCAGATGGAGATGAACATGCAAGGTTCATCTGGCAATTCCAACAATCAAATGGGTTTAGCACTGCATGTGGTTGAAAGGGATAGCATAGAACCCTAACATCATCTCATATGCTACCCTGACAACTCACAAAAGGGTCCTTTCATCACCTTCCCAGAGACACCAAGGGAGAGCTACACTCAAGGAAGCCCATTCCAAGAGACAAGTTCATCTTAAGCTGTGGCAACTTTCTATTCACCCTTGAACACCTGCATTGTATCCATCCAGATGATCTGGAGTACATGGAAATAGTCCAGTAGACTTCTCTTCTCACTCACAGAGCCAAGAAGTTCTACAAGCAGACTGGAAGGAAGTTTTGTAACACCCGGTTATTTCTTAAAAAGAAAAGAAAGAATAAGAATTTAAGAATAAAGATAGGAAATGTCAATAAACCGAAGTGGAGGGGTTAAAAATGTAAAAAAGGACAAAAATACACAAAAGTTAGTGTAAAGGTGGGCATGGCCGCCCACCCTCACTTCACGTCACCATCTTTATTCGGTTTTAGAGAGAGAGAGAGCAGAGAAACTCTCAGCTGAAGAAAGAAGAAGAAGAGAAAGTGAATTCAAGGTAAGAATTCAAGGTTTTTATGTCTTTATGACGGGTTTTATCCTGGTTATATGCTTATGTGCTTATGTGTTTGTGTATGTGCTCGGGTGTGTGTGTTTGGTGGTGTTTTTAGGTGTTTGAACTTAGTTGCAAAAGGGTTAGAAAGGAAGAAACACCCAAGTTGCATCAGGTGAGTTCTAGACCCTGGTTTTTACTTGTTAAACATACTAGAAACATGTTAATTCTTGACTACTTATAGGTTATTTATGTTTAGAATAGCCATATTAAGCTTAGAACAGATGGGTTTGATGATTGGGTTTGAAAACATACTAGAAACATGTTACACAGAAGGTCCATGCGCCTAGATAAGGCTCATGCGCCTGAAAATGTCTTAGAAAGATTTAAGTGTAATCCATGCGCCTGAAGAGTGGTCCATGCGCCAAGAAATATTAGTTGGACGACTAAATGTAGGGCCATGCGCCCCAATAGTGCCCATGCGCCTAAGTGTCCATGAGTCCCAATAACCCATGTGCCTAAGTGTTCATACGCCCGAATAGTGCCCATGCGCCTGAATAGTTCATGCGCCTAAGTGATAAAATGATTAAGTGTTGGCTGAAGTGCCTACATAGTGATGAAACGCCCAAACAGGGCTCATGTGCCCAAATAGTGTCAAAGCGCCTAAGCACTTAGAATTTTTTACAGAATTTTTGGAAGTCTGTGCTTTTAGGGTTTTGACCGAGGTTGACTAGGGCTTATTTAAGATGATGTTCCATGTATGATTATGATTGTTCCTTACTATTGTTATTGCTATTATTATTATTACTTATAGTATGTGACTTTACGTGGTATGTTTATTATCGTAACATAAAGTATATTGTAATAATAAAGAGAAAGAGCAATAAAGAAAGAAGAGGAACATTAATAAAAATGTTAACAAGTCTTGTAAGCTTATAGGAGGTACACGACCATGTTGTCGTTAGCTCAACTGTACTGTGGGTTAGCTACCCTATTATGCACACAGGGCCAGTCAATTGAGATTGGCAGGACCTTTGCAGTGTGCCCTGGGTGATTGGGTCGGCCTTGTATACAGTGCATAGAACCCTTTGGAGGGATACAGTTGACCCTTTCGAGGGATACAGTTGACCCTTTCGAGGGATATAGTTGACCCTTTCGAGGGATATTGCAGGTTCGTTGAAGGGTTAGTTACAACACAACAACACAAAGAGGAGATTTAACTAAACTTTAATCAAACAGTAAACTGGATTAACCGAGTGTTGAGATACTAAGAACACAAGTAATGCAAGAGACAGAACACAAAGAACACAAGTGTATGGTTTTCAAGAATGCAGTATATTGCCATCTCTATGTTCTATTACAAGTGTTACA
>BJCM01217877.1:0-18979 GCA_018326385.1 Flaveria bidentis | reverse complement strand
TAGGTGAAAACACACTTGGTGTTAAAACCCGATTTGGACGTGTGTGGATTCCTCGTTTTGGGGATCTACGGGTGAAGATTATGGATGAAGCTCACAAGACTCGATACTCCATTCATCTTGGTGCCACAAAGATGTACCAAGACATGAAGAAAGATTATTGGTGGCCGGGTATGAAGCGCGATGTGGTGGAGTATGTGAGTAAGTGCCTTACTTGCTTATAGGTGAAGGCCGAGCACCAAAAGCTGTATGGGAAGATCCAACCTTTGGATATACCGGAATGGAAGTGGGAGCACATCACCATGGATTTCATTACGAATTTTCCATGTACTTCGAAAGGGTACGATGCCATATGGGTGATAGTTGACCGTTTGACAAAAAGTGCTCACTTCCTGCCGATCCACGAGACATATTCATCTGAGAGGTTGGCTGATCTGTTCATTCGGGAAATTGTAACCGTCATGGTGTGCCGGTGTCTATTGTGTCTTATCGTGACACCCGGTTTACATCTAAATTTTGGAAGAAATTCCATGACGCTATGGGGACGAGGTTACATATTAGCACGACTTATCATCCCCAGACTGATGATCAGTCAGAAAGGACCATTCAGAAACTGGAAGACATGCTTCGGGCCTGTGTGATTGATTTTGGGGGAAGTTGGGATGACCACCTACCGTTAGCCGAATTCTCATACAAAAACAGCTATCATGCCAGCATTAGTATGCCACAATATGAGATGATATACGGTAGGAGATACAGAACACCTATTTGTTGGGGTGATATTGGTCAGAAGGAGTTGGGAAGCGTCGAGGTAATCGAGGCTACGACTGAGAAGCTCAAAAAGATCAAAGCCTTCATGAAGGCAGCCAAAGATAGACAGAAGTCGTATGCTGACAAACAACGCAGGCCAATTGAGTTCCAGGTGGGCGATCGGGTTATGTTGAAGGTCTCACCTTGGAAAGGTATTATCCGATTCAGAAAGCGAGGCAAGTTGAGCCCAAGGTATATAGGACCTTTCCGAATCATCGCTCGAGTAGGAGAGGTGGCCTATAGACTGGAGCTACCATAAGAGTTAAGTGGAATTCACTCGACATTCCATGTATCTCATTTGAGAAAGTGCTTAACTGATGAAGACATGATTATTCCACTGGAGGATATCAAAGTATACGAACGACTCAATTTTGTGGAGCAACCGGTGGCAATCATATATCGAAAAGAGAAAAGACTGAGAAATAAAGTGGTTCCCCTTGTGCGTGTACAGTGGAAGCACATGAAAGGATCCGAGTCAACGTGGGAGACTGAGGAAGAAATGAGACAGCATTATCCACGTTTGTTAAAAGAATAACAGGTTTCGGGGACGAAACCTATTTAAGGGGGTGGACTTGTAACACCTGGTTATTTATTTGTTTTGAAATCGATGAAGAAAGAAAAGAAATAAAGTCCAAAGTCGAGGGACCAAACTCACCAACAAGATAAAGTTGGGGAAACGGGAGTATTTAAGGGAGAGGGCAACCCTTTACCCTCTCCCCACACCCATATTTCAGCAAAGAAAAGAGAGGAGAAGAGAGAAAGGAAGAAAAGAGGAAAAAGTGTTGGTTCGGTTGGTTCGAGTAGCCAAAATATTTGAGAAGCGAGTTAAATCGAAGCTCTACTTCTTGGTATCGTTTGTGTGAGTTTTAGGACCCCTCCTTTAAATGTTTTTGAATGATTTGGGGCTGGAAAACATCTGAAAATCGGGTTTTTGAGTGTGTGCATGTTTGACCCGTTTGTGTATGTGTATGTGTATGCATGATGTGTTTGAGTCTTGATTGTGAGCTTGTGTGTGCTTGAATGCTGTTGTGGTATGAATCCCTAAGGTTTAGGATGGTCGATTTGGGCTTAAAATGGGTTTAGATGAGTTTGGAGGCCAAAAACCATCGGCTGCAGTCGGGATGAACTGCATTCTGAATCAGCTAGGGCTAGGCGACCGACTGGAGGCCGAATGGAGGCCATACGGCCGAATAGGGTGCGATTGGGGTCCATTCGTACGATTGGGATCCATTCACACGATTGGGGTCCATTCGCACGATTGAAGGTCCATTCGCACGATTGAAGGTCCATTCGCACGATTGAAAGGCCAGTCGCATGGAGGTCATGCGATTGGAGGTCCAGTCGCATAAGTGTTCATCCGCATTAGTCTTATTCGCATGAAGTCCATCCGCACTAGTCCATTCGCACGATTGGGTGTTCATTCGCATGAGTGTCCATCCGCATTGGTTCATTCACATGATGTTCAGTCGCATGGAGGCCATGCGACTGAAGGGTGTCCATATGCCTGAATAGGGCTGTTGCACCCGAGGAAAGTGTAGTTTGACTTCTGACTTTCGGGGGAAAGTGCAGATATAAGATTCGACGTAAAGGTTCCCGTAAGAGCATGTACGATGACGATTAGGGCCTTAGAGTACATGTAGGGCATGATGATGATGTTGCATGTTTATGCATGATATGTATGTATGATGTTGCCTTGTATGATGATGTTTATTGTGTACGATATGTTCCTTATTACGATGTATGTTTATCTTTACTGTAGCTTTACGTGTTATGTTAATGAATGAACCAAAAGTATTATGTAACGTAAAGCGAAAGATAATGGAAGAGGAACATGATGAATGAATGCATGCATTAACGAATAAATGAATGTAAGAAGGCTAGCAAGCAAATGTATGGAGGTGCACACCCGATGAAGGTGTTAGCTCAACGGTGTGCGGGTTAGCTACCCCAAAGGATGCACACTGGGGTCCAATCTTTGTGATTGACCATATGAATGGGATCCTTGCCGCTTGCCCTAAGTGCTAGAGTCAGCTTCGTGCACAATGTTCGAGGTCTATGAACGACCTCAGGCTCAGTTACTCGCTTTGTGCACAATGTTCGGGGTATAGCATATGGCGTTGATCCAGAACGGAAGAGAAAAGATAAATGGTTAATGTACTTGCCTTAGGTACTGGAGTCAGCTCCGTGCCCAATGTTCGAGGTCTGTGAAAGACCTCAGGCCCAGTTACCCGCTTTGTGCACAATGTTCGGGGTAATGTACATGTCACTGGAAGTAATGAATGAAAGTAAGAATGTATGAACAAATGAAAGTTAACGTATAGATGATGAAGATAACAATGATATTATCTATATGTACGTATGATGTATGATCGCATGAAAGTAAAGAACGGTTTTAACGATAGAAAAGTATGTTTTATTATAAAACTAGAACTCACTCAGCAACGCTGACTTTTATGTGTTTCCAGTTGGCAGGTAATGATTGCTGAGGATGGCACGAGGTGGCTACTTAGCTCTATTGGGATGGCATCCATTTATATAACACTTTTGTGATGTAATGCAACAATGTATTTTGTAACTGATCAATGATGTATTATTTGGCAAAAGTTTTTATAATGAAATGTGATGTCATTTTAAATGTTTCCGCTGCAATATTTTAGTAAGATAAATGATAATGTATGTTTTATGTGCGATGATCGACCAGCTATAAGCGTCCCGGGAACGGGGCCTTATATATAATTTTTGAAGAGGCTTGATTGTGATCCCCATAACAAAGATACCATGATTTTTAAATCAAATGTTGGATTCTAATGAATCCTTTTGTTTTTTAAACTATAAGCATTTGAATTCACCAACTTTTTTGTTGACACAATTTCTTTGAACATCTTTCAGGTGATCCTTCATGGGAGGCTAGCTCGTGTAGAAGATATGTTGACCTAGCACCGTGACCCATGGCATTAGTTTGATAGTTTTGAAACATTGGGAGTAATTTAAATTTGATGTATTTAAACAATGAAACAATTTGTAATTAATTACTTATGCTATCTTTTATGATCGGGTTTGGCCTTCTATAGCCCGGTTACAATGGAATGTAATGTCATGTTATGTTCTCTCCTTTTCTGTTCTCTTGATGGTTAGTTTCCACTGTCATGTTGTTTTGGTTACCAGTCTGTGACGTTCCACCCATCGTGGGCCCTTAGAATGACACTAATCATCCAATTAACCCTAAGTTAATGACTAATAAAGTCATTAATATCATAACTTGACACCTAGCCAACCCTTACACTTATCACGTCCTTAACCCACCACCTAGCTCCTAAATGGACACCTAATGAACCTAAAAACACCACCTCACCAAACCTAGGCTAGAGTTAATGATGATTATCTCTACTATCTTAAAGCTCTCGACCTATGGAACCATAATCACAACATACCACAACCAGAAACCACCACAACCGCCACCCTCAATATTCTCCGCCCTCTCTCTCTCACCCGGTTCACAAATCACCCACCATCAATTTCTTATTCTCGATCCTCACATCACTCACCTAAGTCCAATCATCTCTTGTTTTCCTGCGGGTCCAACACCAACCGATCATCCAAGGCATCATCTCAAGTTTTTATCAACTAGTTGTAATCAATACTCCAAGATCAAGAACCACCTTACCAAGTAGGTCATCAAGTATCTAGCCAAACAAGGTTAGATTCTCAAAACCTATAACTAACTAGTTTAAGAAATGTATATGTGTTAAACACATATAAACCAACCTTTTAAGAATCATCAAGGTTATTAGCAAAAACTCATGAACATATGATTTTATTCAAAATTAGTAAGAAAGAGAATTCAAGAACTGCAAAATTAAAGATTTTTATAAAAATCAAAGATCTAAAATTAACAATACAAGAATTAAAGGGTTGAAACATGAAAATTTTTGATGAATTGTATTAAAAACATAAATGATTGTGATTGTGGGAATAAAATTAGGAACTTATTAAGAAATATTAGAAATATTGATTTGTAAAATAAGAGGTAATAATATTGGATAGATTAATTTATATAATTAATTTAAGAAAATCAAAGAAATTTATTATACATAAGCTTTGAATCTAATAAAAATATTGAAAATTTATACAATAACTCTTGTAATTTATGGGAGTTAGACAATAAATTTCACGACTTAATTCGCATGTATGACTAACTTTTATATTTTAGAACATTTGTAATTAAAAGATTAAAAGAAATAGAAAATTAGTGAGATAAATTATGAAAACTTTACATAGATTATGATATTCAGAATAGACTAGTTTTTATAAATTTTGGAAATTTTAGATTTTTTAACCATTTCTTCTAATTAATATGAAATTAGTAAAAATTCTAATAAATTGTCTATTATGAGTTATCAATATGACATTTTATGAGATAATATAGATTTCAGAATGTTTATGCTAGTAAGCTTTGGTAATTTTTTGATAGCGGTATCTATTGGATAGAAAATTTTGACGTAATTAGTGATTTAAATGCTGAAATTTTTAAAGAAATTAAATTTATTCTAACTAATAATATTTTATAGGAATTATCTGACTTGTTGGCTGGAATTAAGGTGAGTAACATAACTCTTTTTTTTATTTTAAACTTTTAGGGGACAAACATACTGTTTGTGTTGAATTTGATGTGAATTTGAGAATTTTGATATGTTACTATCATATTGACACAACCATTAATTCGGATGAGTAATCATAAAATAATATAGGTAGCGCTACTTAGGATATATCAACCTGCACTTGCTGAGATGGGGGCAATGATGTTATATTATTTAATTTTATGATTTGTATTTAACAATTATGAATCATTTGACATGTGAGTAGGTTTGGTTATGAGTTTGATTGTATTGCATTAATTCAAAATGATTTATGTTGTTAATTAAACTTATGTTCTCACCAATGATCGATGTCGAAGTACCAATCAAATAAGATGTTAAATTGTGTGCTACTATTCACCTTAAACTAGTTGGGGTAAGTAGGGTTGTCGGTCCTCGTAGAATTAGTGGTTGGTGTGTTGTAAATTGATTTATAAGAAACGATTAACCAAATTACCAAATTACATAAACTATTTCCACTTGGCTGTAAAAATTGGATTTTGGAATGATTAAGAAAGTAAGTAAGAAAACCAATTGCAAATGATTAAACTTGATTAATAAGACATTTATGAAAAGAAGTAATCTACTTCGGGGTTTAGGTTTGGTTTTCAGTAATCATTTAGTTCAACTTGGTGAAAATCCTAAACAAGGATTCTATACGTGTAATAATTTGGTGATCATGATAATCAAGACTTAACAGGTCTTAACACACAATACTAATTCAATTGACAACCAAGACTCTACAACTATACGATTCGCGCAATATAATATGACATTCAAATAAAGGCCAACCAACACAATTGCTTAAATAATTAAAACACAAGTTAAACTTGTAAGAGAACTTAATGTGTTCAAAAGTTTAATCCCAATACAAGTCAAACAAAAACGAAAACCTAATCACATAAAGCCTATTACCCAAAGTAGATAACGAGAAGATTAGATGCTCATTCTTCTTGAATGATCTTCAAAACCATTGTTAATTTTCATATCGGATGATTGGATGGAGCTAGAAGAAGGTGTAATGATGAATCAGAGGTCTAGAAACTCCCAAAATTCATCCAAAATCATCTTAGGTCGAATGGGGGTAAGTGGTGGGTGAAACCTAACAAAAATGTGGTTTTATATGTGTTCCACGAAGGACCTGGCATAGGCTACGCCAGCGAGCGTAGCCTACGCTGAGGTGCTTTCTGTTGTTTTTTAGTTGAAGCTGAGGTAGCCTATGGTGGGAGCTTTTTCGCTGCACTTTGAATCATTATTTTTTGACCCCTCTAATGCCTAGTTTCACCATGTAAGCTTCCAACTTGGTTATTTTACCTACAAAATCACTTTAAACTCCTAGTTAACCTATTCAACATAATCAAATGCATAAATGTGAGTGATTATACTTAATATTTAGTATTTAAACACTTGAAATATAATTCCAACACACTTACCTCACATCCCCACACTTAACCATTGCTTTCCCTCAAGCAAATCCATTCGAAACACTAAACAACAAAATATAAACCAAGGTCACTTACTGTGTCTTAGCTATGGTCCAAAGTTATACTCCATTCTAGAACTGCAACAATCGTGTTTGGTTTGTAAGTAAAGCATGTTACATTTATTTCAAAATAGAATCCTCCTAATTAAACCTAATAGGCTTTCGGTTTTTATTTTCATGCAACACACCCCTCACAATTTCCACTCATCTCGGTTTACTTCTAGATTGGTGTAAAATACACCAATAGATCACTCAAAAGGTCCACATATGAATCATTGTTATCATATGCTTGAGTGACGATCAAACTTCCACAATAACATATTAATAATGCACACATCAAAATGACTTATAGTTTTTAGGCTTAGGTTCGGGTAGAAATGTTTGGCTATGAAAGTGGCTAAAATAAGAATCAAGGTAAATATCATTGTTGACATTATTATTAAAATAACTACTACTCAAAGAAAACAAAAACCATGGGTAAACATTTAACCAATAACTAGCATTTTGTATTTTTCTTTGTTTTTTAGTTTTCTAGTATTTTCTTTCTTTCTCTTTTTTTGTAATTTTTTATTTCATCACTAACTATTATAAGAAACAAATTACTCATACACTAGGAATGTCATCAATAGTGGTGAATGGGTCACATTAGGTAAAAAGAATAATTTGTCTATCATTGTATTTTATAATGGTGAATGGCTTGATTTGGATTCTTAATGATGTGGGTTTTAACAAAAGAAAAGGTTTAAGGCTTAAAAGGGGCTACTAGAGGAAATTCTCGGAAAAATAGTAAAGCATGAAAATGGTTAAAAGAAAATTAGGAATCATAGATTGTCTCTATCATCTATGTGCATTTATCAAGTCTACTATCTTAGCATGCGTCAAGTCACACAAGTTTTAAAACAAAGAGTCAACTGGCCTACACTCAACAAATAAAACAAATTTTTATGTAAACTAACAATCTAGTAGGCTTCAAAATCTCACTAAGTTAGGAAATATGGGTTGTCGATGTGTGCATGAATTTATTACACCAATATCTTGTTAACCACAATTAGGTAATTCTTAACATTTTCTAAAAACCTTTCTAAACACAATTCCTTATGGTATCATGGAATTAGACCATGACTAAGAACCCTTACTTCAAATAACGTAGGAATCAATTCGTATGGTTGTCGATTTCGGGTCCAACTGAATTGCTCAAACCAAAAATTTTAAAAAAATTTGTAACGCCGGGAATAAAGTCAAGACGAGCCAATTAATAATAATGGGCTTAGCCGAGATTATTTAAAAAAATAAGCGGGAGATGGAGTATGGACCGAGTAGACCTTGCAGGTTTTGTGTTTGGCGAGTTTAAGGTCCCAAGAACGCTCGGTATATATAAACGGATTTAATGATTCAAGGCTCGGTTGATCACGGGATTGAAGATCGGTGTTCGTGGGCATCCAAAAAACAAGGAAACATCAAGAATCCAGGTAAGAAACATCATTTAATCTTTCATTTTGATGTAAACCCGGACTCTAGGGCTAGGGTTTTTGAAAGTGGCAAAGATTCGCCCAAAACTCACGTTTTTATGTAAGAAAACATGTCAGAAGCTTAGATATAGCTTATTGGGTGATACACCAAGGTTTTGGATGTAAAAGATTGAAGTTTTGGGTAAAAGTGGGTTGGTTCGTAATTTTCAGCTAGTTCTGCGAAATTAAGGGTTCATCCAGCAAAATTGTGTAGTCATCCTGCGAAACTATGGAGACTTCCTGCGAAACTATAGTTTCGCAGGTAGTTTCGCAGATATGGTTATCCAACGAAAGTTGGGCGAAACTGCTGATCTTGCAGCGAAATTAGCATCTAAATTAGGTAGAAATTAACTCCTTTGAGTGTTAACTTATTTGCCAGTTGTGTAGTGCAACCCTTGCTTTGAAAGCTTGATTGACAAGCTACTCATCGAGTCCAGGTGAGTTCTAGATCCCCTATTTTAAAAGTTTTAAACTAGTTTGTCCTAGAGATGCATACTAAAGACACGATTTAAATGACCGAAATTTTAAGAAGTTTTAATAGGAAGATGGAATTTCTATGACAATTGTGAATGTATGATGCATGATTTTTATGTTGCACGATGTTTATGATGATGTGTGATGGTATATGCTATGTATGATGATGCTGATGCATATTGGTTATGTATGTTATGAATGATATGTTTTCTTATGTTCCTTACTACATATTATGATGTGACTTTATATGGTGTGATTATGATAATGAATGTAAAGTATTATCTTAACGAAGTGAAAGATTTATGACAATGATAATGGAACATTAATAATGAACGAATGAAAAGTCTTGCAAGCAAAATAAAGGAGGTTCAAAACTCATTGAGAGTTGTTAGCTCAACTGTTTATTTACAGTGTGTGATTTTGGGTAACTCATAAGGGTTCATACACACAGTAGGAGTTAGTCTTGGTAACTGCTCCAATACGTGCGATTTGGTGATTACTATGTGTTATATAGCGCGCATGTAACACCTGGTTATTTTAAATGTCAAAGAAAGAAAGAATAAAGTGAAGAATAAGAAAGAAAAGTTATATAGCCCAAGTAGAGGGACCTAAAGTTTCAGAAGGACAAAATCTTTAAAAAGTTGGTGATAAAGGGGCATGGCCGCAAACACTCTCCTCACACGTCAACTCTCGAGTTTTTGAATAGAGAGAGAGAGAAGGCAGAAACTTCGGATATTTTGAAGAACAGGAAGAAAATTTCGAACTTAAGGTAAGAATTCGTGAGTTTATGATGAGCTTAACTGGTTTTATCCTTGGTTGTATGCTTATGTGTGTTGTATGTGTTCGGGTGTGTGTTTTGGTGGGTTTCTAGGCGGTTGAACTATGTTGCAAATGGGTTTTTGAAGAAGTCATAACCAGAGGCTGCAAAGGTGAGTTCTAGAACCCCTTTTTACTTGTTTTTAACTAATTTGGGGCTAGAAATGCATGTGTGAATGTTTTTAGAAAGTTGGGTTTTATACCCGTATGTGTGTATGTTATGGGTGGGGTTTGATTTTGGGCTATGTATGTGTTTGATGATGTTATGGTGGTGTTTCTAAGGCTTAGAATGTATAATTTAAGCTTAGAATGTGATAGGAGATATTGGGGACTGATTTATGATGATAAGTATGAAATAGGCTGCTCATGCGCCTAAACAGTAGCTCATGAGCCCAACCAAAATAACTACCTAAGTGTCTCATGCGCCGAAAACCTCATGTGCCCAAATAGTACTCATGCGCCTAGAGTTAGGCTGAAATTTACTAAGTGTTCATATGTCCAGATAGCTCATGCGCTTAGGAACTCATGCGCCTGCATAGTGCCCATGCGCCTAGAATTGCCCAGAATAGACTAAGTGTTGCTCATACGCCCCAATAGTGTCAATACGCCTGAAAGTTGCCCATGCGCCTAAGTGTTCCTCATGCACGTGGAAGGCCATGCACCTGCATAGTGCTCATGCGCCTAAGGACTTAGAATATTTTTCTGATTTTCGGGAAAAAGTGAAATGTAGGCTTTGACTTGGGAGGTTCCCGGGGTTATGTAAGTTGACTTTTTGAAGTCATAGATGATGTGATGGGTAATGTATGTATGATATGATGATGTATGCTTATGCATGTTGGTATGTAGCATGATTTTTATGTCATGTGTGATGGTGCCTTGTATGGTGATGTTTTGTATGATTATGTTTATGTTCCATGTTATGTATGTTTATCTTTCCCGTGGATTTACGCGTTATAGTTTTGAAAGAAATGATAAAGTATTATGTAATGTAAAGTGAAAGATAATGAAAAGAGGAACATAATGATAGAGTGCATGCATTAATGAAAGAGAAAGTAAAGAAAGGCTTGCAAGCAAAATGTACAGAGGTGCACTTCTGTAAAATGTCGTAAGCTTAACTATGTGTGGTTTAGCTAACCCTTATGGATACACGCAGGGGTCCAGTCTTTGTGACTGACCAGTGATATAGTACATGGATTATAGTGATTACTCACCTCGATGTTCGTGACAAGCTATCTGCGTTATGGAAGTCATTTATGATCTTCGGCCCAGTACCCGCTTTGTGCATACGTTTGAGGTGTAGTATACAGTTGGGATCTTTGTTGCTTGCCCCGGTGTTGGTACTAGGCTATGTGCGTTATGGAAGTCATTTATGATTTTCGGCCAAGTACCTACTTTGTGCATACGTTTGGGGTATAGCTGATGATATTGATCCGGAAAGAGATAAAGAGATAAAGAAAGAATGTGATGAACAGTAAAGGAAGATAATAATATCCTTATCTATGTGTACATACAATGTGATCATGTACGAATGTATAGTATGATTTGATAAAGAGTAAAGAACAGTTTAAAATGAAAGTATAGTATGTTTTATTTTAAAACTAGAACTCACTCAGCCACGCTGACTTTTATGTTTTTCTAGTTGGTAGGTAAAGGTTGCTGAGGTTGGCACGGAGCGGCTACTTGGTTCTTTTGGATAGCATCCATATTTATAATGCCGTTGTGATGTAATGCAACATATATTTTGTAATTTGATAACGATGTATTATTTTGCAAAAGCTTTTATAATGAAATGAAATGCTTGTTTTTACTGCAACACTTTATTGAAGTCAATGTAATTATATGTTTTACGTGTGATGATTGGCCAGCTGTAAGCGTCCTGGGAATGGGGCCTTACAAGTTGGTATCAGAGCCAAAGTTTAAGAGAAACCGGTAAATTTTCAAAATAAACCTAAAATGAAAGTGGGATGGAAGGGAAGGGATGCTAGTCCGAGTAGTTGCGTGCCATCAGATATTTTCTTAATGCTAACCGGCATTACGTGCGCATGTTATGTGGTTTATTTGCTATTAGTAGATTTAGATACTGATGTAGTTAGGATAGGTAATGCTTGGGGTATGAAGAGTAAAGTAAGTGGCTAATCACAACTGGCCACTATAGTAGGGACTTACTATACTTGACATAAACTGAGTTATTCCCTTGAATGACCGTGTTAGTGTTTGAATCTTATACCGTGATAAAGGATGGCCGGTGGTAAATCATTAAAAGCTTCACGTGGTGGAGGTTGTGGTGGATGTGGTGCTGAACCACGGGCTACAAGAGGAAGGCCTAGGGCCGAAAAGGTGGTTCATGAAGAACCAGAGACTCCTCATCTAGAGATTGGGGATGAGAGTGCTAACTTAAGAGCCTCAGTGAAGGAGGTTGTTATTAAAGAGGTGCATCAGGTCATGCAGACCATCCTACCGTCTATGGTGACCGAATTGATAAAGGTTGTATAGGAAGGAGAACAGAAAGAGAGGAACAGGTCGTCGAGAGGATGGGAGAAGCCCGAGACTGAGACGGTTCTCTCTGATGACGAATAACAAGAGGAAGAAGAAGAGCCTACACCGGAGGCGGCATGAGGCTGCAAGTATGGGGCATTTTAAAGGTGCAAGCCCCTTACATTCGATGGTAATGGCACTGCTGCTGCTGCTCACCGGTGGGTGAGAGAGATGAAAGCTATTCTGAATATCAGCAAGTGCCGAGAGGACCAAAAGGTGAAGTTTGCTGCCCACTCATTTGTGGACTCGACTTTGTGCTGGTGGGACAATATCGTCCAAGCGAGGGTAGTCGGGCGATAGGAAGGATGAAGTGGGCAGAGCTGAAGAGGTTGATGATTGAGGAGTTCTGTTCTCACCGTGAAATGGACAAAGTTGAGAGGGATTTCCTGTAGTTGGAGGCGGGGACTATGACCCATTAGCAATACACCACCAAGTTTAATGAGATGGCACGTCTGGTACCGAATCAAGTGATACCCTCGTCACGAAAGATCAAGAGATACATCCAAAGGCTGTCGACGGATATCAGTAGGCACATGATCGTTGCCCGGCCGAGCACGTTTAGAT
Source organism: Flaveria bidentis (assembly GCA_018326385.1). Taxonomy (NCBI): domain Eukaryota; kingdom Viridiplantae; phylum Streptophyta; class Magnoliopsida; order Asterales; family Asteraceae; genus Flaveria; species Flaveria bidentis. The sequence goes on along the minus strand of BJCM01217877.1, from coordinate 6,158 downwards.
CGGCGGTGACTTGGCGGGGAGATTGTATGATGAAAGAACTGTGGTGGTGGCAGAAGCTGGCAAGAAGAGTGGTGGTGATTGGAATTGGAATGGGAAGCGGTTTGGACATGGCGGGGCCGCTCCAAGAAACAAAGATGCATGAGTGGATGACCGGCGTGTGGTCACATTCGGTGCGGGGTTAAGGAGGTGTGTTAAGTGTGGACAAGAGCACACCGAGGAATGTAGAGTGGGATCCAATGTCTGGTTTCCATTGTGGGAGGACCGAACATGTGGCAAAGAACTACGGAGTAAGGAGGTGTTATACTTGTGGCGAGGAGGGCCACATGAGTAGGAACTGCAAGAAGGCAAGGGCTGAAGGTTCGGGAGCGAAGAAGGTTGGAGGAGAAGGGAAGAGGGCGAGTGCCAGAGCGTTCACGATGACGCAGGAGGAGGCTAGGACAGACCCCGATGTTGTGTCAGGTACGTCTCTAGTAAACCAAACTTTAGCCTCTATGTTATTTGATTCTGGTGCTAGTAAGAGTTTTATTTCTGCTGCTTTCTATGCTAAATTGTCTGTTACTAGTAAGAAAATAGATACGCCTTTCGATGTAGAAACTGCCATAGGTAAGTCTATCGGGATTTCTGAGATGATAGAGGGTTATGATATAGAACTAGAAGGTCAAAAGTTTCCTCTTAGACCCTTTGTGATGACCTTAGGCGGGTTAGACGTAGTCCTAGGAATGGATTGGCTGGCGGACTATGAGGCAAATATTGTGTGTCGTAAGAAGATGATTCGATTGACAGTGCCTGACGGGAGTTCGGTGACGGTTTACGGTGACCGAGTCACGATGATTCCGAAGGTGATTTTGATTGCGGTGGCGGGAAAGTGCATGAGGCATGGGTGTAGTGCTTACTTGGCCTACGTGAAGGATGTGGATACGCCAACACCAAAACTGACTGACGTACCGGTGGTGTGTGACATTCCAAATGTTTTTCCCGAATACTTACCAGGAGTGCCATCGGACTGCGAGATCGAATTCTCGATTGACTTGATACCGGGTGCCCAACCTGTAGCTAAGGCACCATATCGGTTAGCTCCAACTGAGTTGAAAGAGTTGATGGAGCAATTACAAGAGCTGCTTGATAAGGGGTTTATTAGACCGAGTATCTCGCCTTGGGGTCCTCCAGTCTTATTTGTAAAGGAGAAAGACGATATCATGAGAATGTGTATTGACTACCGTGAGTTGAACAAGCTAACGGTGAAGAATCGGTAACCCTTACCGAGAATTGACGACCTATTTGACCATCTTCTAGGTGTCAGTTGGTTCTCGAGGATAGACCTTCGATCTAGCTACCATCAATTGAAGGTGAAAGAGCAGGATATTCCTAAAACAGATTTTCGCACGCGTTATGGACACTACGAGTTTCTCGTTATGTCATTTGGTTTAACCAACGCGCCAGCTGCTTTTATGGATCTAATGAATCGAGTGTGTCGGCCGATGTTGGATAAATCAGTGATTGTGTTTATTGATGATATCCTAATCTATTCGAAGAGCGAGATAGAGCATGTCGGTCACATTCGGGAGGTTCTAGAGATGTTGAGAAAGGAGAAGTTGTATGCCAAGTTCTCCAAGTGCGCGTTCTGGTTGCGTGAAGTCTAGTTCTTGGGTCACGTGGTGAATCCCGAGTGGATTATGGTAGACCTGACAAAGGTGGAGGTAGTAACACAATGGAAGTTACCAAAGATGCCATCTGAGATTCGTCGTTTCTTTGGTTTGGCGGGCTATTACAAAAAATTCATTCAATACTTCTCTAAGATAACTTCTCTGTTGACTAAGTTGACATGTAAGGATGTAATATTTGTATGGGTTCAAGCTCAAGAGAAGGAGTTTGAGGAGTTAAAGGTAAGATTGAATCAAGCTCTTGTCTTGTCGTTACCCGATGGAAGCGAAGATTTGGTGGTTTATTAAGATGCTTCTTACTCGGGATTGAGATGTGTCTTGATGCAGCAAGGAAAGGTTATAGCCTATGCATCCCGACAGTTGAAATTTCATGAGTTAAATTACCCTACTCATGTCTTGGAGCGAGCATCTTTGGTCTCCGCGTTAAAGATTTGAAGGCACTATCTATATGAGACGAATTGCACCATATTCACTGACAACAAGAGCTTGAAGTACTTCCTCGACTAGAAAGATTTGAACATGAGGCAGAGGAGATGGTTGGAGGTCAGAAAGGATTATGATTGTGAGATCCATTACCATCTAGGCAAAGCCAACGTGGTGGCGGATTCCCTTAGCCGAATAGAGAGACCTGGGCCGATTCGGGTGAAGGCTTATCAGCTGGTTATGACCTCCGATGTGATGAAGTAAGTTAAGGAGTTTCAAGATGAGGCATTGAAGGAAGATCATCTTAACTCCGAAAGAATGAGAGGTCTAGTCACGAAGTTGGGTGAAAATACACTCGGTGTTAGAACCCGATTCGGACGGAAGTGGATTCCTTGTTACAGGGATTTACATGGGAGGATTATGGATGAAGCTCATAAGACTCGATACTCCATTCATCCTGATGCTACAAAGATGTACCAAGACATGAAGAAAGATTATTGGTGGCCGGGTATGAAGCATGACATAATGGAGTACGTGAGTAAGTGCCTTACTTACTTGCAAGTGAAGGCAGAGCATTAGAAGCCATACAAGAAGATCCAACCTTTGGACATACCCGAGTGGAAGTGGGAGCATATCACCATGGACTTTATTACGAAGTTTCCGTGTACCGTGAAAGGGCATGATGCCATATAGGTGATAGTTGAACGTTTAACGAAGAGTGCTCACTTCCTACCGATTCATGAGACGTATTCTACGGAAAGATTAGTAGATCTATTCATGGTGTACCGGTGTGTATTGTGTCTGATCATGACACTCGGTTTACATCCAAGTTTTGGAAGAGATTTCACGATGGTATAGGGACGAGGTTACATATCAGCACGGCTTATCATTCCCAGACAGATGGTCAGTTAAAAAGGACCATTCAAACGCAAGAAGATATGCTTTGGGCATGCGTCATTGACTTTGGAGGAAGTTGGGATAACCGGTTACTATTAGCCGAGTTCTCATATAACAATAGCTACCATGCCAACATTGGCATGCCTCCTTATGAGATGCTATACGGTAGGAGATGTAGAACACCCACTTGTTAGGGTGATATTGGACATTAAGAGTTAGGGAGCATCGAGGTGGTCGAGGCTACGACTGAGAAGTTGGAAAGGATCAAAGCCTTTATGAAGGCAGCTAAAGATAGGCAAAAGTCATATGCCGATAAACGACGTAGACCAATTGAGTTCTAGGTGGGTGACAGAGTTATGCTAAAAGTCTCACCTTGGAAGGGCATCATTCGGTTTAGGAAGCGGAGAAAGATGAGCCCAAGATACATAGGGCCTTTCCGAATCATTGCTCAAGTAGGAGAGGTGGCCTATAGGTTAGAGTTGCCTAGTGAGTTAAGTGGAATTCATCCGACATTCCACGTATCTAATTTAAGAAAGTGCTTAGCCGACGAGGATATGGTGGTGCCACGGGAGGATATTGAAGTGGACGAACGACTCAATTATGTGGAGCAACTAGTGGCGATCCTCAATCGCAGGGAGAAGAGGCTAAGGAATAAAATGGTTCCACTTGTGCGAGTACAGTGGAAGCACAGAAAGGGATCTGAGTCTACATGGGAGATCGAAGAAGAGATAAGACAACATTACCCACATCTATTCAAGGAATAACAGGTTTTGAGGATGAAATCTAAATAAGGGGGTGGACTTGTAACGCCCGGAATAAAGTCGAGACGAGCCAATTAATAATAATGGGCTTAATCGAGATTATTTACAGAAAATAAGCGGGAGATGGAGTATGGACCGAGTACACCTCGCGCGTTATGTGTTTGGCGAGTTTAAGGTCCCGAGAATGCTCGGTATATATAAACGGATCAGCTTGAGCAACTCTCATTTGCAACTCAACACCCCAATTCTAGAGAGAGATTGTAAAGAGAGAAAGTGGAGAGAATTGAAGATTCAAGCCTCGGTTGATCACGGGATTGAAGATCGATGTTCGTGAGCATCCAAAAAAAAAGAAAACACTAAGAATCCATGTAAGAAACATCATTTAATATTTCATTTTGATGTAAACCCGGATTCTAGGGCTTGGGTTTTTGAAAGTGGTAAAGATTTGCCTGAAACTCACATTTTTGTGTAAGAAAACATGTAAGAAGTTTAGATATAGCTTATTGGGTGATACACAAAGGTTTTGGATGTAAAAGATTGAAGTTTTGGGTCAAAAATGGGTTGGTTCGTAATTTTCCGCCCGTCCTGGGAAACTAAGTGTTCATCCAGCGAAATTGCGTAGTCATCCAACGAAAGTATGGAGACTTCCTGCGAAACTATAGTTTCGCAGGTATTTTCGCAAATATGGTTATCCAACAAAAGTTGGGTGAAACTGCTGATCTTGCAGCAAAATTAGCAGCTAAATTAGGTAGAAATTAACTCCTTTGAGTGTTAACTTACCTATAGGCTGTGTAGTGCAACCCTTGCTTTGAAATCTTGATTGAGAAGCTACTCATCGAGTCCAGGTGAGTTCTAGATCCCCAAATTTAAAGGTTTTTAACTAGTTTGGGGTTGGAGATGCATAATAAACACAAGATTTAAATGACCAAAATTTTAAGAAGTTTTAATAGGAAGATGGATTTTCTATGATAATTATGAATGTATGATGCATGATATTTATGTTGCATGATGTTTATGATGATGTGTGATGGTATACGCTATGTATGATGATGCAGATGTATGTTGGTTATGTATGCTATGAATGATATATTTTCTTATGTTCCTTACTACGTATTATGATGTGACTTTACGTTGTGTGATTATGATAATGAATGTAAAGTATTATCTTAACGAAGTGAAAGATTTAAGATAATGAAACTGGAACTTTATTAATGAACGAATGAAAAGTCTTGCAAGAAATATAAAGGAGGTTCACAACTCATTAAGAGTTGTTAGCTCAACTGTATGTTTATAGCGTGCGATTTTGGCTAACTCATAATGGTTCATACACACAGTAGGAGTTAGTCTTGGTAACTGCTCCAATACGTGCGATTTGGTGATTACTTTGTGTTATATAGTACGCATTTTTGGCTAACCCATAAGAGTTCACACACACACACACAAAAGAGTCATTCTTAGTGTAACATCCGCTATTTTTCCAATTAAAAATCCTAAATCATGTTGAAACTTCTTAAAATGGTAAAATTCATTATTTAAGTATGTTAATTATTTAGATGATCAGACGCCACAATTTTTTATATAATCGTTACTAGGAATTGAGTTACTAAAAAATTCAAGTATTTTATCGTTACATCAATTTATAATAATTATACTTCATAAAAATTTACTATTTATAAATTTCAAATGTTAATTATAAGTACTAACCCTTAAAACATTTAATTAAATTACAAGATGTTACTTAAATAATTCATTTAAAATTTTAAATTATAGAAATTATATAAATTATTTATTATTAAATAATTAAATGAGGGTCTTAATAGTTAAGGGGCTTATATGTCATTTTTGAAACTTAATTAACAAGCTTCTTACATAAAATGATAAGCTTTCAGAACCACAGGGACTGAAATTGTCAAATATTAAAAAACAATCCCAAACCACTCGTTCACTTTCTTACATCAGTTTCGAACCCTTTAATCGGGTTTAATTGAATTCACTCAAAAATAAAGAGCGTGTACTCGAAACCGAAATCTACATTCAAAGTATGATCTCATTCGGCTTGAAACCGATCGATTAAAGTCTAAACAACCGAGGGTAAATCATCAAATCGATGTTCCTAAACTAATAGAACTCCCAATTGCATGTGTAACACAACAAAACACCATCATCAAATACCATCTTCATCGTGAACCTGCATCATAGTCGATCTCCATGCCCCATTTTTACTTTATTTCACACCTTTTGGGGTGAAACATGTCAACCTTATAAACTTACAACTGTAAACATCTTGATACTTGTAAATGCACATGCAATTCATCTTTACCTTTTTGTCATGGTTATTTGTGTTATTGTAAGTCTTATATGAGATACATATTTTGTTTACAATCATTAACTATTGCTAGCCTGGTGACGTCTTAGA
>BJCM01217863.1:0-12459 GCA_018326385.1 Flaveria bidentis | reverse complement strand
ATATAAGAAAGCTAGTGGGAGCATCATCACTTTCCTAGTATTGTATGTCGATGACATCTTACTATTTGGAAATGATATTCAAACCTTGGAGTGTGTAAAAGCCTGGCTTGGAAGCTGTTTTTCCATTAAGGATCTTGGTGAAGCTGCCTATATTTTAGGAATAAAGATATATAGGGATAGATCAAGGTGGTTGATAGGTTTGAATCAAAGTGCATACATTGATAAGATCTTGAAAAGGTTCAAGATGGAAAACTCTAAGAAATGTACCGTACCTATCCAAAAAGGACCGATATTGAGTACGACTTAATGTCCAAGCTCAAAGGATGAGCAAGACCAAATGAAGGGAATCCCATATGCGTCTGCTATAGGATCTATCATGTATGCAATGATATGCACTAGGCCGGATGTGTCGTGCGCATTAAGCATGACAAGCCGATACCAACAAAATCCTAGAAATAGTCATTGGATGGCTATTAATAACATACTTAAGTACCTAAGGAGGACTAAAGATATGTTCCTAATCTATGGATCTGGTGAGGAGGAACTCATAGTAAAGGGTTACATGGATGCGAGTTTCCATACTGATCGGGATGATTCACGATCACAATCGGGGTACATTTTCATCTTGAATGGAGGAGCAATCTCTTGGAAGAGCTCTAAGCAAGATGTGGTGGCATTATCAACTACAGAGTCAGAATATCGCCACTTCATTAGTTCCATTCAGGAACCAGTAGAAATTCTTTGTGATAACGAAGGTGTGATTGCTCAAATCAAGGAACCCCGTTCACATCAAAAGACTAGGCACATTGAACGAAGATTCAACTACATAAGTGATGAAGTTGAAAAGGGAAAGATATGTATTCGCAAAGTTTAAATGGATCAAAACGTTGCGGATCCACTCACGAAGCTTATTGAAAAGGCAAAGCATGAAAATCATACTTGTGCCATGGGACTTCAATATTCTAGTGACTGGATTTGATCTTTAGTTTTATATTCAGCTATTGTAACCCTTTGTTAATTGAATATATTATTTGGTTATAATGATTCAACTAATATTCCTATTTTTCATGTTTAAAATCCATGAGTAAATCATTTACTAATAACGTCTGTAGTCGTTCATACTTGTGGGAACAAGTATGAAGGTAAGACTATTATGAACTTGGATTGATAGATATTCATATGGATGAATATAGAGCAAAAGGTTGTTGCCAAAGTTCGTAGATATTTGTGGGACACAAATATTGGACTGACCTGCATCTCAAATATTACAACATGGGATCTTCCTGATTGATCATAAGTAATTTTGAGTAAAGGCGAACATCATTTGGTATCTTCTGACCTGAAATACATATTGGGTCTAGATATTTACTGAATATTATACTTTGACTTAGTTCTTTGTTGTTCTGAAACATGGTAGTACATAAGTCCGAGTTCAGGTACAATACAAGGTAATTGTGAGAGATATATGTAGTCAAAATGGGATTTGTTGCTCTTATTCGTTAAGAGTAAGATGTCTAAGGCCTGATAAACTTAATTCAATGGAGAATGATAATTCTGTGTCTCGAGGATTTAAAATGACATCTGTGACAAAAGGATAGATGATTGATTCACCTAAAACATTTTGAGCAAGGTACTTGAAGGGGATGATGTTATTGAATGGCACTTAGTGATACGTACTAAGGGTAGTAAACCGTTCTTTGGGAGTATTTACTGCTTGCATCAATCTTCTATGAATCTTGTGCAAGTGGGAGATTGTTGGATATTGTATGTGCAAGACACATACAAGATTGATGTGGTTAGTACGTTATGATCCAAGTCGGGTCATACACAATAACAAGCTATACAAACACAAATATATATTTATTGGTTGATGGGATCATACAAATAAATATTGACACCAATCTAGAAAATGGGTTTTCTAAAACGTTTCTTTTGTAATAGAACAACATTATATGGATAATTGGTTCATGAGAAATTGTTTGTTTCATTATTTAAGTTAGTTAAATAATAACAAATAAAAGTGTGTTAATGTTATAAAATTAAAAGAGGTTTTAATTTTATAAAATTATGGTTAAAGAGTGCATTTTTATAAAAATTAAATTAGGGGGAACCCAATTTTGAATGGGTTTCGGCCGCACTCTTTGTGGGGTTGTGTGGAATCTTTTTGTCTTAGTTTCTACAAGACATTACTCTTCCTTGCACTCTTCCATCTATCCAACTCTCTCACACATAAAAGCAAGTTCCTTTCCTCTCTTCCTTGGCTAAAAAATTCATTTTTGCAAGCTATAAATGGCACTTTCTGATTTGCAAGAAGAATTTCTTGAGCTTTTGGTGTTCTTCCACCTAACAAGATTAGGTGTTTACTAAGGCTTGTGGGTATACAAGCTAGAGGTCTTTTCTTTTGGAGCCTAGACATTCAAGAAGCATCTTCCTCTTCTTCTCATCCATACTACATCCTTTGGTTCAAAAAAGGTAGTTTCAAGAACACTCTATGGTTGCTTTTTTGTTTTGATAACATTCTATTTCACATACATTTGATCCTTTGTTCTTGGGTTTTGTTTTGGGTTAAAATGGTTCAAATATTTCATAATGTTTAACACCTTTTAACCACTTATATCCATTGCATTTTTGAAGTTTAAATGGTTAAAATTGCTTTGATAAACATGTAACAAAATATAACAACAACAATTACCCGATCGATATTAGATTGAAACTAAACACTATGAACGAACAGAGAACGATCAGGAATGATCTATGAAGTTGGACAGGCTTCCTTGGACGTTCTAGACGGCTAGGGTTCGTGTATTATGAAGTATGTTCTTAATTGTTATGTTTTCCACGAATTAAGTGATATTTATGGGTTATGGGTTTCCAATCATACGACTGAACCATTAGCATGGTTTAGTCGTGCGACTAAATCATGCGATTGATCCATACGCAAGACTGAAGGTTCAGTTGTGCGACTGAGTCAATCTTATGTCTCAATCGTGCGACTGATCCAGTCTCCTGGTTCCGTCGTGAGACTAGTCCATAAGAATTATTTAATAATGCGTATGGTCCATAGGCATTGTTAATTCACATGAAGATTCATACGACTAGGTTGAACACATTTCTCAATCATTATTGACTAAGAACCATGCACAACAATCTCAAACCTATGTAGTAAGTTCATTATACATTAACACACAATAATACTATGAAATATTAAACATTATAAACATCAAACATAATATTATATATCATAGAACCCATTCATTACATATGTGTAAGACATGAAAGACATTTACATTAAGCTCATAAACTAGGAACACATGTATCTACAACGACTTGTCGTAAGGTACATAAGGGAACCGATCATAGATATGTAGAGATGAGGATCAACAGGTTTCCGATTTTCGTCAGGAGTGAGGCACGTTTGAGCACTAAAAGAAGTCATTTAAGGAGAAGCTTCATCCATCTTAAATTTCTTCAAAACCATTGCTTGGACAATCAACAATTCACTATCCACATCCCCCTTGAATAAAGTCATATCAATAGTGCCACGAGAAAAACTATTACTTAAGAGTTATTGAGTTAAAGTCTCATACCAGATCCGAGGAGCCTAATTAAGACCATAAAGAGACTTATCAAGTTTGTAACCTTTGTGAGGAATGTCGGGATCCTCAAAACCTAGTGGTTGACACACATAGATCTCTTCTCTAATATTTCCATAAAGAAATGCACATTTGACATACATTTGATAGACTTTGAACTATTTATGAGCAACGTGGGCTAGAAAGATTCTAATGGCTTCAAGACGGGTGACGAGAGCAAAAACTCTAGTATAGTCAATTTCTTCAACTTGAGCAAAGCCCAGAACAACCAATCGAAATTTGTTTCTTACCACAATGCCATGGTTATCAAGTTTGTTTATGAAAACCCATTTCGTGCCAATTGGGCATTTGTTTGGTGGAAGGTCGACCACTGTCTACACCTTGAGTTTCCTGAATTGTTGAAGCTCTAATTGTATCAATTCAACCCAGCAAGGATCCTGAAGGGCTGCATGAACATTCTTTGGGACAATTTAGGATATAAAACAAGAGAATAGACAAATGTTGATCAGACTAGATTGACTCCGCGTCCGAACTCCATCAGTGATAGATCCCAAGATGTTATCATGTGGTTGATCTTTTAATGTTTTGAAGTTAGAGATTATGAGTAGGATAAATGAAGATGGTTGGCTAATTGGTTGTGGATGGATGGATGAAGGTGAAGTTGATGGTAGAGAATAATCAATTGGAGAGTTGGGTGATGCCGACTCAGATGAGGGTGTTGGGGGAGAGGATGCAAAGACAGGTGAGGTTGAAGGTCGAAGGATGAAGATGAAGATGCAATATCAACTGAAGTAGCATCTGTTGTGGAAGTCATAAAAGAGCATGAGATATAACGGGTGTTGGGGAATGAGGTTTGTGTAAATATAGGAGATGCACGCATCATCGTCGAAAACTAGAAGATTAAATGAGTTAAACACATTATTGGAGTCAAAGAACCATGCCAGTTCAGATTGAACATCGGAAGAATTAGATTCCTGCCAACCGATATAAAAGGACTCTTGAACAATACGTGTTCTCTTGTTATATACCCTATAAGCTTTTAAAGAAGAAGAATAGCCGACGAAGTGACATTCATTGGACACGACACCAAACTTTGTCTTATGCGCCTGAGTATTCAATAAAGTGCACGATTAGCCAAATGGTCAAAAAAAGTCAATTAAAGGCTTTCTCTTATGAAATGATTCATAAGGTGTCTTAATTTTATCTTTGACAATCAACACCCTATTTAGAACTTATGAAGCACAATTCACCGCCTTAGCCCAAAAGATGATGGGTAAGGAGGATTCAATCGGCATTGTGCGGGTAGCTTTAATAAGGGTGCGATTATTTCGTCCAGCCACAACATTCTATTAAGGCGTCCTCGAAGCACTAAATTGTCTTAAAATTCGCTTTACAACACAGAACGAATCAAAGATCTGATTTTTAAATTCACTACCGTTGTCAGTTTTGATGGCCAAGACCTTTCTCTTTCTTACCGTCTCGATAGAAAGTATAACTTCTGCAACTCCATAGAAACCTCTCCCTTGTGATCTAGAAACCATACCCAAAAACATCTTGAGAAATCGTCTCTTACAACAAGACAAAATGATTTTTTAGCAATTGATTTAACACTAATTGGGCCAAACAAATCAGTGTGTAACAACTCAAGAGGATTGGTTATACTATTTTCAAGTTTTGGTTTGTGTGGTTTCTTATGTTGTTTGCCCTTGGCACACACGATACATTTTTGACTCACAGAAAAATCTTTTAATGGAAGTCCTCTAACGAGATTGTTTTTGACTAATTTTTTTTATAATTTTGAGGTTAACGTGGCCCAATCTGCGATGCCATAACAGGGAATCAGAAGTGGCAGCTTTGGAAAGAAGACAGGTAGCAGTAGACTTTGACTCCCTTGAACCCATATCAAGAAGATATGTATCATTCTTTCGTGGAGCAGGCATTAGTACCATTTCATCTGGAATATCAATCTTAGATTATAAAAAGAGACATTCATTGGACTTTAACAAGATCAGAATGTCTTTATCACAGATCTGAGAGACACTCAACAAATTAAATGCAAGTTCAGGTACATAATTGACTTCCTCCAGAGTTAGAGAGCCATTGGAAACTTCTCCTTGACTGATCATCTTTCCTCCTCTCTTGTCGCCAGCAAATGCCATATAACCTTCATTTATATTCTGATAATTGGTCAACAAGTCTTTGAGCCCGGTCATATGTCTGGAGCATCCGCTATCCATATGCCATACACTGTTTACAGCCTTAGTGGATGACTTCTACAACAATATAAGAATAGGTTAACTAGGTGAGATAGGAACCCAAGTTTAAATAACATTGGTTTTAGGAGAGATAGATTTCTTACAAAAGAAATTATTAATTAATTTTGTTAATTTATTTCTAAAAAAAATCCTATTAACATGTCTATGATATAGTACAGGACATTTCTTAAATATATGATCATCTTGACCACACCTGAAACAGTGTGGTTTTAATCTAGGTCTATTATATGATGAAATAGGGATGTGATTAATGTGTATTTCCTTATCACATTCAGACACATTAGAATCTATGTCACTGTATGTCTCATACATGCCTTGTGGTCCGTATATATTTGAACAAGAATGGTTATTTACATAAGAAGATGAATTGTCATTTGAAGTACAAGTAGTACTTGTACCACTTGTGTTGGCTTCAGATGAAGTTGATACTCCATGATTTGATAAAGAAATATTCGTTGGGGAAAAAGATGGAATAGGATGAGAAAAGAATTTGTCAAAACAATTAGTTTTAGGTAAACGGTTATTCTTTGTAGTGGACTCATTCGCACTATTAACACAATCAGAATCAGTAGCATCATCACAATATACAGAATTTGGAGGTAAAATAGAAACATCACGAGAACATGATGAGACAACGTCTATTACTGGTTCACTAGAAACAAAAAAAAGAATTTAAACTAGATTTATGATCTAAAACAGAATGTTGATATTCAGGTGTACTAAGACTAGTGCATCCAAGCCTGCTAGTTGGTCCATAATCGTAGTCCTCATGAACATGCTTAGGCTTTACACCTTCTAAACCTGCAGACATACTATTAGTATCTGTTTTGATCTAATCGTTAGAAGGATGAGGAACAGGCATATGAGAATAATAGTATGTACTAGGAGGAGGATAAACCTTAGCATTTTCATATCCCAATCCTGTTTTAATCCTAGCCCCTCGTTGAGATTAACATAACTCATCATGTTTCATTCCTGATATGGTCCAATTATCTAGCTTTGACTAAAGTTTACTTGTTTCAAATTCAACAAGAGCAACTCTTTCAGTCAAAGTATTAATCTCAACATTTCTTTCCAAAACTATTCGTTTTAGATGATCATTCTCTTTTAAAGCCTCGTTTAATTTAACAAAATATTAAGACTTATTTTTTTTAAGTTCCTCATTAATTCATTTTAATTCTTTCTCATTATCTACTAATAAATGATTAGCCTTGTAAACTCCAAATAACATGATTTTACATGTAGAGGAACACATATCCTGAATTACCTCATATGGAAGTCCCATCACCACATTTTCTGCTGCTAAGGCCTTCACACATTGGCACACCGGATTACTCAAGTTGCTTTCCTCAACAGTGATAGTAGCATCATCTTTTTCTTTTCTCTGCTTAGTGGATGGACTTCATCCCTTCTTCAATTCCTTAGATTTATCGTCTTTCACCCTCTCATCCTCCTTCACCTATACCGAATCCTTAGCCTCACTTCTAAGATCTTTGAACGGATTAAAATTATCTTCATGCTCTATCTTTCCTTTTTCTTTCACAACTTTAGCTACCAGAGCTTGATTAATCTCTTCTCTTGTCTCTTCTACTTTAGCACTCCAGTTAAAGTTTGAAATCAAAGCAGTCTCCTTTTTGTGACTCATATCCTCCTTTCTCTGTTTGTAGTTAATCATGAAACTCATGTATTACTGGAATTAGTGACAATTGGTGATGGACATTCACGTTTGAAATGTCCAAGCTGCATACATATAAAACACCTTAGCTTGGACTTATCAAATCCTAGTTTGGAGTTAGAGCTTTGACCTCCGAAATTCTTTCTCCCAGTAGGCTCCATGAATCTCCGGGCTCGAAATGTCAGCATGGTCGTTTGCCATTGAATATCAGTCTCTTCCTAATCCTCAAGATCCACGTGATACATATCCTCCATTGTCATCCCTTTTCCTTTCAACTCACCTGTCACAAACGCTTTATAGCTTTGAACAAACATACCAAAAAGAGTCATTATCTCGGATGGAACAAAAGCTTCAACATTTGCTTTTGAATTAGCCTGATCTCTTCCAATAGTACTACATCCTCCTGAATAATTACCCGTATTCACACCTCCTTGACTAGATGTCTGAATATTAGAGCTTGCAACGGAAGACAATAATGCAACATTTTGAGTGAAACCAGATGTGGGCATCATGGTTTGGTTGAATTCCCTTCACTTCATGTCTACCTCAAAAGATTTAAGCTAATTAATGATTTACGTTAGAATGTAACCAGTGAAACCTCTTTCTTGCTTTACATTCTCACCTAAAGGCTCAACTGAGGTGGGAGAGAATCTAGCAATCTGCTAACTTGCTCACTATTGGAATGCTTTTCATCGTATTTCTTCAGTGTGCTTAATACTGTCAGAAGATGATAAGTGAGACCTGTGAGATTCTCAATCTTGAATCCCACAAAGGAGTTAAATTCTTTCTCTGCTTGAACACTCTTCTCTTTTTCCAACTCATCATTACCATCATATAACTCGCACAAAGGGTCAAAAAGAAACTTAGCATTCTTATGTTCTTCGAATCGATTGTAGATATCGGGTGAGAGGCAAATAGTAAATGCTCTGAAAGCTTTCTGGTCTCGATCAATCAGCTTCAAATCCTTTTCATTGAATATTGATGGGTCCTTGTTTTGAGATACAAAATCACCAATAGTGAAAATTGGTATATGAGGACTAGAAATGATAGATTCCCATTGATTGTGGTCAGTATAGAAGAAGAAGGCTTTGAGAAATCTCTTCCAATCCTTAAAATGATCCCCGTTTATAAGTCTTGGAGGTATGGTGGGTGAGGGAAGTCAACTCTGACATTGTAGTTTTGCTGTAGATGAATTATTTTCGGAAGAAGAAGATGTAGTTTCGCTGAAGAAAGGTAAATTCGCAGGCAATTTCGGCAGCAGTTTCGCTAGCCAAATGCCTAAAACAGCTTAGTTTCGCCGACAAATTCGCTCGAAACAAGCTTAAGCATTCGTTCAATAATACTTTCGACAACAATTTCGCTTGTAAATCACCCACAAACACTATTGAACTTTCGTTCAATGAAACTAGTTTCACAGGATAGGAGAAAACAAGTTCAATGAGGATAACCATATAGTTTCACTGGAAGAACTTGTAATTTCCCAAAATGAACTTATAATTTCGCTGAACGAAGCTGAAAGGCTTATTTAACACGGAATCAATTTGAAATCATCAAAAACTCAATGGATTGGAGATTTGATGAAAAACAGAGTTTCCCTAACTAACGACCAACTAAATTCAATCAAATTCCATATCAAATACACACGAATTTGATCTGATATTGATGAAAACTTGATATTGATAAAAAACAACCAAAAATTCAACAAATCATGAGAACTAAGGCTCTGATACCATATTGTTGGTCTAATAAATCGATTTGCAATACAAATGAGATTTTTGATTGTTCAATATCAAAGCAAACAATTGAAAAGCAAAGATGATGAAGATTGAGAACAACCACAAATGAATCACAATAAGGCAATGATGATCAACATAATCAATAATAACAAAGCACAATGATATATCTATGAATAAACTGCTTACAATACTCACTTGCAACAAGGATAAACTATTAGGGTTTTTGCAAGCTTAATCCACAATCAAAATGATCAAAACTATATATAGCAGTCTTAGTTTCACAGACAGTTTCGCTGTCAGCAAAACTGTTCTGCCGAAACAATAGTTTCGCCCGGCAGAACAACAGTTTCGTCGGGACAACTAAACAGCTGTCTGTATAATTTCACTCACAGTTTCACCGGACTACAAAACAAGATAAAGCTAAATACATACAAAAGTAAACTAACACAAGACCTATTAGAAATAAACATAAACAATCTAATCTATGGTGAGTCCAAACTATACATGATCTTTAGTACATCAGATAAAAGCATGTACCTAAAAGTCTTCGGAAGAAATCTGTCTACATAAAATTGGCTTCGGAAGATTTTGTCTTTGAAGCTTCAGAATACTTCATATTTACCTTCAGAAGATATTGGTCTTGGCTTCAGAAGATTTTACACTTCGAGTATTTCTTATGTGTGGTGTAAAACTTCCGAAGCATTTCTACTTTAGTAACTTTGTCCATGCATGCAGAGAGACTTGGGATGCTTTAAATGTTTGACTACATGAGACTTGTTGGAATCCTATTAAAAACTAATTATTCTAACTAAAAATCAAACGAAATAGACCTGAAAATGTGAGCTAAAATGGATGTGTTTTACGACACATGAGTAGTGAAATTATATTATTAAATTTTATTTTAGTATATAATTTAAAATAATTTATTAAATAAAGTTTGAGTATTAAATTGTATGGAATAATTAATTTAATTATTTATTTAATTTTAGTTCAAATGAGTAAAGGATCAATTTATTATTTAATGGATTTGCAAAATGTTGAATCAAAATGATTTAAAATAGTTTGGGTTTGATTTACAATAACTTTTACTAATTTTATTACTTGAAATGAATTTATAATGTATTATAACATTTGTGATCTTTTATAAATAATCAAAATATAAAATTAAAATTTTTTAATAATTTTCAAAAACTAAATAATAATCTTTAGTTCAAAGTTATTTAACAAAATAATATTTAATATATATTGCTATTTTTTATGAAATTTACTATACTAAAAAATATATTTTGAAAGTATGGGGTGCCCAGATTTAAATTTTAGCCCACTGTGTGATGCATTGCATTTTAGCCCACTGTGTGATGCATTGCATTTTACAACATGGTTGAAAGCCTGAATATAATGAAGATCCATAAAACATTTTATAAAAACATTAAGAAAGTAAATCCCCCAATTTCATTCAAAGCCCTAGAAATCAAATCCATTCAATCAAACTTGAATATGATGATGATAATGAATTCAATTAGGGGGCTTTTGTTCCCCACATGAAATCAAGTTGATGAAATGTATTACTTATTTGATAACAATTAAATTGATGAATATGAGGCGATGAATAGATCGTAATGAGAACGAGATGAAGATGATGATTGATTGCTTGAGGGTGCTTGATTCAGTTGAAATTGAGTGATTAGAGAGGTTAGAGAAGTTAATACAGGAACATTAGTGGGGATGGTCACTTACAACACAAACACACAATGAGGAAAGTTGTTTACGAACACTTAACATATCAAATAGGGATCTGGTAACAAACTGGTTCGATACTAAGTACATAAGCAAATATGAGATAGAACAAGAACAAACAACATAAGTATATGATTTTCAAGAATGTTGTGTATTGCTCTTAAGTTCTTTTAGAAGTGTTAAAGCATAAAATAAAGTTAAAAGGACTTGAGATACTTTATACTACACTACATCCTACAGTCGGCCATACTTAAAAGGCCAGCTGGAAACATTTGAACTAGACAATAAAATGAAATTTAGAGTCAAAACACATATTGCCTTTTGACTAGTGACTATGATAAGCCACAACTCACATCCTAATATATTAGAAAAATTATAAAAGTATATAAAGTAGAAAGCACAAACTCAAGACTTCAATGGACAATTACCAAAAGCGTGGACCTTTTCACCAACTTATGTAAGTTAGTGATTGAATAGAGTTGCAGTGGAAAGTGGTCTAGCTTTATGGTAAAGTACATCAGATAAAGCATGTGTTCAAAAGTCTTCGGAAAAATTTGTCTTCACTTCTTGGCTTTGGAAGACTTTGTCTTTGAATTTTCGAAAGACTTCACTTTTGGCTTTGAAAGATGTTGGTCTTGGTTTTGGAAGATTTTACACTTTTAATATTTCTAGTACATGGTGTAAAACCTCCGACGCATTTCTACTCTGTATTTCTGTGCATGCATACATGAAATACTTTGAATGTTTTAGGTGCATTAGCCTTACATAAAACCTTACAAACTCCCCCTAGGCTGTTGCTACCAAATCATTTGAAGACCTTAAATGCTTATAGTCCATTTTATGATGATGACCATACCCTTCTTCATTAAATGGTCAGGATCACTCAAACACTCATAAGGTCTCCTCATCATATAGAGATCATTCAAAGGTAGATTTAACATGTCCTGTCATGTGTAGACATCTTCAATACCTTGATCTTTGATTACATGCCATCTTTTTGGATTAGTAGTGTATGTCCAAGACAAGATGGGTCTTCCTAATGCAAGAGGAGTTGCTTGAATTGGAGTTGTTTAAGCTTCCTCTTATTGCACTTTCTCAGGATGTTCTGACTCATCCTGAGGTCTGGAGGTGGATAACTTTGTCTTCTTCTTCTTTTTGTTTTGTGCAGAAAAAGGGATAGTTCATCAGTTCAGTGCTCCCAGATCTCCACAACAAAATGGAGTTACTGAAAGGAAGAACCGAACACTGATTGAAGCTGCCCGGTCCATGTTAGCTGATGCGAAAATTCCTATCACTTTCTGGGATGAAGCAATATCCACAACCTGTTTTGTTCAGAATAGAATCTTACTTGTGAAAGATAAAAAGAAAACTCCATATGAGTTAATGTTTGACACGAAACCAAACATAAATTTTCTAAAATCATTTGGTTGTCCAGTTATGAT
>BJCM01217854.1:0-12958 GCA_018326385.1 Flaveria bidentis | reverse complement strand
TTCCAGGGGGAGCATCCACCCCGAGGGGATCGAGGAAGAAAAGGATGGTTTAGCCCCATGGGTTAAAGAAGAAGAAAAGGAGGGTGACCTTCATCACCACCACCTCCACTACTCCACCTACTACCACCACTCCACCTACTACCACCACTCCACCTACTACCACCACTCCACCTGCTACCACCACCCCACCTACTACCATCACCCCACCTACCACCACTACAGCCATCCCATCTACCACCACATCTACCACACCCATTCCACCACCACCTTCATCTATATTACCCCCAATCTTCACCACTGCCACCACCACCACAACTAGCCACCATGCCGGTCCATTATCATATCCCTCCTATACATCTAGATCACCTCTACCTCCAAGTGGGGTAGAGGAACAACTCTCGGCACTTAACCGTATGGTGCTAAGATTGTTGGCTACCGATGACGAGAAGACTGCTCAGATTCGACAGCTAGTGGACCTTATTGATACCCAATCTAGGCAGATATCTCAGCAAGAACAACAGATAAAGCAGCAGACCCAGCTGATGGATGCACAACATGTCAAGATGTCCCAACTCCGAGAGTAGCATGCCTAATCAACTAAAAGGATAGAGGAGTTGGATACTACAAACAAGACCATCATGTTGCGGCTCAAGGGATCAAAGGACGAGCCCCTAAAGATCAAGAAAGGAGATGGAGATAATGGTGATGATGATAGTGATGATGATGATGATGTTGATGACATTGAGGATGATACTGATGTTGGTGATGATGCTGGTGATGATGATGTTGATGATGATGAAGATGACACATCTGCTATGGGTGCCACACCTGCAAGTGAGAGGAGGACGAAGAAAGCACAAGATCAAGGTGCCTCCACATCCGCCCCGTTAGCAGAAGAGCATATGATCCATGATAAGAGTAATACTTAGCTGTTTTTGTTATTTGAATCATATGTATTTGAATCTTGTATCACATTAATGTAATGAATGTTTATATTTAATGTTGATGTTTCTGTTTTGATTATTAACTAATGATTACTGTGTTGAATGTCTAAATCAAGCGGATCCAAACTTTTAGAGGGATGAATATGATGTTGCTCCCCTCCAACAAATCAAGACTCAGCTCACGTTGATTCTTGATTTGCAGGGTGTAGTCAGAAGATCGGTGATGTACACTCCTGAAGAAGGAGAGATCATTCACAATCTCACTGACGAGCAAATCGCAGAAATGTTCAAACTCAATGCCGATGAGATTGTGAAAGATGCTCCAACAGTCCATGTGGAAAGTGACGACGAGCTCAATGATGTGGATGAAATCGAGATTGAAGACGTCACTGACCAGCATTATCCAGAGTACACTGACAATGAGGGTATTGTCATTCCCAATCTAAGAGACAATCTAGTCAGTGAAACCTTTAAGACTCTGGATAAACTAGAACAAGAGTCGAACAAGACTGAAGATAAGGCCCAAGCCTCGTATGCTGAAGTTAATATCAGAAAGGCTGAGTGGGCTGCATGCTTTGAAGAGATAAGAGCCCAACACAGTGCGTCAAAGTCGACTGTCTACACCAAGTTGTACAGAGTGAAGAAACATTACAAGGTGTCGGGCAGAATCATAGCATGGGCATATTTTGATGATCACAACGTTTATGCTGTTAAACGTGAGAAAGGAAACGCGTATTTCAGGTTCCCACACGACCTGAAGACTCTTCTTGGATTCGAGCTTAACTAGTTAGAGAAGCTGAAATTACTATACGCTGATCCACGCAAGATGTCTGGCTGGTTTGAAGCAGCACTGAAGAGAGAGTACCACACCAGATGGGTCAACTTCAAACCTCAACAACCAACTAGGTATATTAAAAGGTCTGAGGTTGATCCCAAAACTGGAAAACCAAGAATAGTTCTGAAGTGGAGTCCTTGCGCACCATGTCTAAGATCCTACTACGGGAAATGCCACAAGACTTCACTCCACACTTCAAATGGTGGTACTATGATTGGAGGACAGGAGAGGCAGTCATAATCTTGAACAAAGAGGGCAAAATGGATACTATCAGGGTATTTGACCCGATGTGGCTCACAAACTTGTCTACAGATGATGTATACACTTTATACAACTGGCCATTATTCTATGACTCTCAAGATATTGTACAAGCTCTACAGTTTTAGAATGTTATACGACTCTGCTTTGTGTTTGAGATACACACAGGAGTCACAAAAGAAGCGAAGTACAAGAAGTATGAAGAGGTGATGAAGACGGTAAGACATTAGATGGAACTAGGTCCAAGGGGGAGTTTGTAGGTACATGTGTCCCTAGTTTCTAAACTTAATGTAATATGTCTTGAATGTCTTACATATTTGTAATAGTTGGGTACTTAATGAAATGTAAATGTTTGGTTGTGTTTATCATATTTAATATTTCATTAATAAGTTGTTGAACACATATTGACTTGATTATATAGGTTTGTGGTTGATTGAACTAATATAAATAATGTAATGACAATTAATACGTTGAAACTTAATAACATGAAGTTATCATGCGAATGGCCCATGCTAATGGACCATAAGCATGAACAACTTCATGCGAATGACTCAGTCGCACCACTAAACCAGGAGACTGGATCAGTCGTATGATTGTCACATAAGATTGGCTCAGTCGGACGACTGAACACTCAGTCGTGCGAATGGACCAATTGCATGACTCAATCACACGACTGGATCGCAGTAGATCGATTTCTGATCAATTCTTAATGTTAGGTTCAATACATAATTGTTTCTACGTGCGTTCTCACTGATTGGATCGCCAATCAAATAGGATTCCGTACTATTTGGTTCGGTATATACATTAATCAGTTAGTACATCGTCCAGTACACGATCCTAACAATAATCATCAATAAATGTAAGGAAGTATCTTTCATTATTCTAGGCATGGTTCTGAAATGACCACATACATCCGAATATATGAGTGCTAAAAGATCCTTGGCTCGTTCACCAAAATGGATGAAAGGATCTTTTGTGAGTTTGCCAGCTAAGTAATATTCGCATTCATCAAAGAATTCTTGTCATGTAGATTCAAGAATCCCTTTGGACTGAAACCTTTTCACACGAGCCTTGCTTATATGGCCAAGTCTACAATGCCATAGAAATTTGTCATTAATTCTAGATTTGATATGCTTTGAAAGATTATATATGTTATAGTTTTTTTGAACATCAATCTCATAAATACCATCTCGACGTTTAGCCTCAAAATAAAAGACATCATTCAAGTAAGCAGAAATAAAAGCATTATTAAAAACGTACTTTAATCCTGGTTCAAACAATAAAGAAACTGAAATAATGTTGCTGGTCAAATCAGGAACAAATAAACAATTATTTAAAGTAATTACAAGACCAGATGGACACGAAAGATGATATGTTCCAGTTGCTAGAACCGGTATTCTTTTCCTATCACCAACGATGAACTCCATGTCGCCTTGTTTCAGTTTTCTCCACTTTTTAGGCTCCTGCAATACATTAATGGTGTGGTAACCACATCCAATATCAAATACCCATGCGTTGCTTGAATTAATGAACAATTCCTATAACATAAATGAGAATACCTGAAGAAGTGCCTTCACCATTGGCCTTCTTTGCCCTCAGCTTAGCTAGATAGTCAGGGCAGTTACATCTCCAGTGCCCCATCTTATTGCATTTAAAGAAGTGGCGCTCCTCAGGAGGAGGTGCCATTTTGTTTTTAGTAGCAAGTTGTTTGTTGTTGGTGGCAGGCTTGGTAGCAACAACTTTTTCTTTACCTCTGTTGTTATAACCTTTTTTCCCGAGATTAGGGGTTTTAACACCATTAGATTTGACCGTTAGCAATTGCTTCGTCTTACCTGGTATATTTTGTCTTAGCAGTTTTGAGCATACCATGGAGTTCAGCCATAGTTTATACCCATGCATTCATATTGAAGTTTATTACGAACTGCTCCTAAGAGCTTGGGAGGGAGTTCAGAATGAAGTCCACTACCATTTCATCTTGAATGGGATAACCAAGTTTGACCATTTGGTCGATGTACCACTTCATTTTAAGCACATGAGCACTAACAGACGAGCCCTCTTGCATTTTACAGGATATCAACTGCTTTATGGTATCATTGCGTTCTTGTTAGGCTTGTTTTTGAAACTTGCCTTTAAGTTGCTCAACCATGTCAAATGCAGTCATGTCCTCCATGTTCTTTTGGAGATCAGGGGACATAGTGGCTAGCATAAGGCATGCTACCTCATTGGCGTTCTCCTTAAAATTTTCCCAAGTTCTACGGGCAGCGGTCGTATTATTTTCAGGCTCGTTGGGAACAACACTATCTAGAACATATAGTTTTTTCGCCATCTTAAGAACAAGTCATAGATTGCCGTGCCATACGAGAAAGTTGGTTTTATCAAGTTTCTCTTTTCAAGGATAGACTTAAGAATGAAGGAGTTATTAGTTTCTAAAGACATCTGTCAAAAAAGCAAAAAAATAATTAGTATTTTTGATGTTTTATTTACTTATTTTAATTAATGACCCATTTGCAATAATTTCAGATAAGGAATGAGAATCTGGCTTGATCAGTTACTAAAGTCAGTTGAGGCATGCAACATTAGTAAGTGAGTAGAGAGACTGACAAAATAAATCGAGTAGTATTTTGGTTAATAAATATTTAACCAAAATAAATAAGTTGCCCTAAATAATAAATATCAGAAACTTTAAAAAAAATTAAAGTTTGTGACTTTTAATTGATTAAAAGACCGAATCTGATTGGCATGTTGTAAGTGTGGCTCTGATACCACTGTTGGGTTCAGTGGTATCTTGGGTAGGTTTATTTATCAAAACGATTTTGATAATTATTAATCAGATTTATAAAAGTTAACGTAGCGGAGAAAAATATTAAATACCAAAAGTGAACCCGATAGGATCTGGTTACAAACGATGCAAATACAGAATTATAATTAACCTACTGATGAGATATAATATACTTTTATGGTTAATAATTAACCATTTGAGACACCGAGGGTTCAACGATTGGGTACTAGAAAATGAACATGAGATGGAACGCTAGAAGCCGGGACTAAGAGAGGCACGGGTCTCGGCTTCTCGGCTTGGATCTCATTCACCAGTGCACATGGTAACAACCGCAATAAAATAATGGTGGTGTGTGGTGATTCGATGGTAGCAAATGCAAGATGTGACTGACGGTCGGTGGTGCTTAGTTGTAATTTCAGTCGTCATAGGGAGAAGCACCTTTTATGGTTTAGTGGGTTAATTGAATAATCATCTCTTCTTGTTTGTTGTGGAGTTTGTAATTTAAATAGGGAATCTTCCTATTAAAATCGGTTGCACAAGAAACATATATTAATTAAAAAATGAAGGGTTAAAAACCTTTATCATATTTTTACTACAATTAAATATTAATTAACAATTAATATTAACCCACATATAACAACCAAAATCAGCTGACAAATAACTTATAACTTTTATAAATTATTATGTCCCGACAATAGTTCTTATTAATTTACCAGTTAATCAAATTAAGTGGGTTTGTCAATCGTTACCCAAGGTGTAACTCATTCGGGACATAACTCGGTCGACAACGTTAAGTAATCAAACCGGTACATAATCCAACAAAACCAAGGTAACTACTTAGTAGTCCTCAAACTAAGAGAAGAAAATTAGAAACACTAACATTGAAAAACTTCAATCGAAGTGTCATGTTTTGGGAGAAGCTGAAATTAAGGCCAACTATAAGTCTTTTATGTTTTACATACATGTACTTGCTTTCCATATATATTAACACATTCTACTTTAATAAATATCTTCAACATGCTCTAGGGGTGTCATTGGGTGTGGATTGTTCATGGGATAAATTTATAACTTAGTGTATGGTTTTATGTGTGTCGCATACCCATCTCACATTTTTGTATATATGGGTTGCATAGTACAAAGTGAATATATGGAAGTATGAAACATACCTATTATTATATGTGCATTAGGCCTGTCATGTTCTTATGGTGTGAGGTTGAGGCATGTTCTTATGGTGTGAGGTTGAGGGGAAGACATGAAGGGACTAGGAAACATAGCTAAGTGCATCATGTTGACATGTTAGTTACATGTCAGAATAAAAACTTATATTATTATATTTTAACATTTTCTAGTGACTTGTGATATTCTATGAAACAACTCATTTTATTTCTAATTCATGTAATCAACTATAACACTCCCACCGACCACACGTCTACAGACAACATGTCTTCCCAATAAGCAGGGATATAGCGACAATATGTCGTCACAATTGGATCTCTAGGTTTATTTTTACCAAAACCCGTGGATTTCTAGGCTTTTTGACCAAAATCCTCTAAACGGGTAAGTTGGCACTTTTGTTGAACCTTTTATAAAGGATATGTTATCGCACTACAAAAAAATAACCCTATGTCGATGAAGGTTGTACCAATGACATGTCATCTGGATAAGAGACCTTGTAGCAATAACATCCGTGGTCTCCCATTTTTGATCGATCAAAAGCAATAACTACAGTCTGAAAGACCATTTGAAGGTGGCCAATACAACTAGTTTCACAATGAGTAGAGAGTTAGAACACTTAACGGATCAAATAGTGAACTAGGTTTATGTTGATGATACTATGAACACAAGTAAGTAAAAAGATAGAACAAAGAACAAGAACAAGATAATTATGGTTTTTAAAAATGCTCTATATTGCTCTCAATTTCTATAGCAAATGTTACAAAGCAGGAAAATAAATACAACAACTTGAGATACTTCATGCTACATCATACAACCAACTATACTTTGAAAGCCAGCTAAAAATACTAATCTTGACAACAAGATGAATGTATAGTCAAAAGATAGATTTTTTTTATTTGTGACTATGAAATCTCATAACTCACATCCTAATATATTACAAAAAAGATAAAAGATACAAAGTAGAATGTTACAAACCAATGACCATAATCTACAATTAACATAGGCATGGACCTTTTCACCTAACTTATCTAAGTTGGTGAGTCTTTAGAGTGGAAGCAGAAATCCTATTTGATTGGCGATCCAATCAGTAAGAACGCAAGTATAATCGATCTAAGAATGATTCAAAATGTTAAGAACGATAGTAAGATGATTAACTATGATCTATGAACTTGGAACAGGTGTTCTTGAGTCTCTGGACGGCTAGGGTACGATTATGTGCGTAGGTATTCGAATTGTTTCGTTTTTCCACGAATTAAGTGATATTTATAGGTTAGGGTTTTCCATTCGTATGACTGAACCATTAGCATGGTTTAGTCGTGCGACTGAAGCATGCAGTTGATCCATCCGCACGACTAAAGGTCTAGTCGTGCGACTGAGTCAATCTCATGTTACAATCGTACGACTGATCCAGTCTCCTGGTTCAGTCCTGCAACTGGTCCATTAGCATGAAATATTCATGCGTATGGTCCATTGGCATGGTCCATTCGCATGTGAACTTCACACGATTAAGTTTAAACATGTTTCTTAACCATTATTGACTAAGAACTATGTAAATAACCACAAACCTATATAGTTAGTTCAATAAAAAATGAAATATTAAACATTATAATTATCAACCACACTTGTATTTCATTCATACCCATTCAATTACATATATTTAAAACATGAAAGACATATTACATTAAGCTCCTAAACTAGGTACATATGGATCAACAAACTCCCCCTTGGACCTAGTTTACATCATTGTCTAACATTCTTCATCAACTTTTCAAATTTCTTGTACTTCTCCTCCCTTGTAACTCCTGCATGTATTTCAAATGCAAAGCAGAGTCTTATCACGTTTTAGAACTGGAGGGCTTGTATAATGTCTTGCGTGTCATAGAACAGTGGCCACTTGTATAAAGTGTAGACATCATCAGTAGACAAGTTGGTTAGCCACATTAGGTCAAATACCCTGATAGTTTCAATGTTTTCGTCTCTGTTTAGAACTATGACCGCCTCACCTGTTCTCCAATCATAGTACCACCACTTGAAGTATGGAGTGAAGTCCTGAGGCATTTCCCTTAGAGGGATTCTTGACATCGTGCGTGGAGGACTCCACTTCAACACTATCTTTGGCTTTCTAGTAATGGGATTAACTTTAGACCGTCTGATGTACCTCGTCGGTTGTTGAGGTTTAATGTTGACCCACCTAGTGTGGTACTCTTTCTTCAATGCAACCTCAAACCAGCCTGACATTTTTCTTGGGTCAGCATATAATAACTTCAGTTTGGCCAGCTGGTTGAGCTCAAAACCAGGTAGAGTCTTTAGATCGTGTGGGAATCTAAAGTACTCTATTCCCTTTTCTCTCTTAATAGCATACACATTAGGATCCACAAAATAGTCCCACGTGATAATCTTGCCTGACACCTTTGATGCTTCTTCACTTTGTTGAGCTTGGTGTAGGCACTCGGCTTTGTAGCAGTGCATTGGGCTCGGATCTCTACAAAACAAACTTCCCATTCAGCCTTTTTGATGTTGACATTGGCGTCAGAGGCTTGGGATTGATACTTATCCTTCTCGGACTCTTGCTCCATCTGATCCAGTATCTCAAACGTATCACTGACAAGAGTATCACCTAGATTGGGGACCACATTTCGCTCTTTGTCAGCATAATCTGGATAGTGCTCCGTAGTGATGCCCTCGATCTCGATCTCGTCTATGTCATTCAACTCATCGTCACTAGTAACCTGAAAAGTCGGAGCGTCCTTGACAATCTCGTCCGGATTGAGCTGGAACATCTCAGCAAGTTGCTCATCCGTAAAGTCATGAATGATTTCTCCTTCTTCAGGAGTATAGCTTACTGACCTTCGAACTATCCCTTGCAAATCAAGAATCATTGTAAGTTGAGACTTGATTTGCTAAAGGGGAGCAACATCGTACTCATCTTGCTGAGATGATTGATCTGCTTGATTTAAACATGTAACACATCAATTTGTTAGTAATTAATCAAGACAAACAAATATTTGATAACAATATATAAACATTAAGTGTTTAAATTTAATACATGATTCAAATACAAAAGCTTTCAAATACATAAATATCTAAGCATTACTTTTGCCCTGAAAAGCTGGCTCGTTAGTCGGAGGGGCTGAAGCTGAGGTTTATTGATCCTGAGCTTTCTTTGACCTTCACTCTCCAGCCTATGTGGATGCTGATGCAGCTGCATCATCTCCTTCATCCTCATATCCTCCCTTCTCCTCTCCTTCATCTCCATCACCTTCTGCATCAATCTCATCATAATCATCCTCATCCTTCTCATCATCCTCATCATCACCATTATAATCTCCTTCTCTGATCTTGAGAGGCTCATCTTTGGGGCCTTTAAGTCGTAGCATAAGCTTCTTGTTCTTCACCTTAAGATCATCTATCCTCTGAACTAAGGAAGTCTGCAGCTCATGAAGCTCAGTAATCTCCTGTTGCTGAGCTGATATCTGCTGAGATTGGCGAGCGATCTGCTGAGCTTGGATAGCATTAAGCTCCGCAAGCTGATGTAATTGTGCAGCTCTCTCTTCATTAGCTGCCAACAGCTTCAACACCATTCGGTTGAGTGCTAACAACTATTCCTCTACCCCGATGTGGGGCAGAGATGATCCTGTAATGAATGATGGGTAGGATGACGGTCCGGCTTGGTGGCTGGTGGTGGTAGTGGTGGAAGTGGTGAAAATGGGTGGCGACATATGAGTGGGTGGTGGATGGTAGGATGTAGTGGTGGTAGATGGGAGTGTGGTGGTGATAGGTGGTGTGGTAGTGGTAGTGGTAGCTATAGTAGTAATGGTGGATGGAGTGGTAGTAATGGTGGTGGGTTAGATAGTAGTGGTGGTGAGTGAGGTAGTGGAGGTGGTGGTAGCTGTTATGGCAGTGGTGGAAGAGGTAGTGATCAACGTGTACCTCCGTCTCTTGGGCTTCATCCCGTGGGGCTAAGCCATCCTCTTTTTCCTCGAACCCTTCAAGGCGGATGCTCCCCCTGGGATGTTGGCTGATCTGGGGTATAGGTAGGATCAGTCATAGTCTCCCTAGACCTACCCGGGCGTTTACCAACCGCCCGAATCCTCTCTCGGTGGCAACCACCTTGCTACCCACCGTTCGAGTCAATGGCTCATCATCACTCTCCTCATCCTGATCGGGTCTGAAATCCTGATGGAAACCAACTATATCAGCTTCTCCATGAGTGGTTGGTGGAGGTGTAACATCTGTAGTGGTGGCCCTAGATAGAGTGGGGACAGTGTCTCCACCATCACCACTATCATCATCATCCGAGTCATAAGTGGGGAGCACAATCACTCTCCTCAGTGTCAGAGTCGCTATCATCGTGGCGCCACTTCTTTCGTACTGGCGCCATGTAGTCTTCATGGGCCAGATGCCCAAACAGCCGCCTCACAGGGGGTTTCACCTGCTTCCCCCTGTACACCTTCATCCTGCCCAAGGTGGTATCGTTCATCATCTCGAGCACCACGACATCCTCCTTCTCCTTTGGCAGTGAAGGGAGATTTTGCTTAATAATCATTTGCATAAATCGAGGGTACATGCAAAAGCCCTTATTGCCATTCCCCTCGATGTTCTCTACCAGGTAGGTGAAGATCATATTGGAGAAGCTAAATGGATGGTTCAGCACCAACACCACATAGGCGTTCTGTATCTGGTCGGATAGCTCATCGAATCCTCCCTTTCATGAGGCAATGCACTTGAGTAGTACATGGGCTAAGTACTTAAGCTGGGGCCATAGGTTGCTCTTGTTGAGCACACTTGAGTTGATATCCCCCGAGTACTTGGCCTGCAGAAAATAGCCTCGTATAGTCCGTGGGTGTAATCATGTTAGGCAATCACCATCGTCCCCAAACTCCAAAACTGTCCTGAGATCATTCTCAGTGATCTCTATATCCTGACCAAAAATAGAGCTCCTGATACAGTGGGGCTCTGAGGTCTTATCGACAACTGCGCCTTCCCAGAAAGCCTGTTGAACTGAATGGTACGGCGTGCATGGAGTCGATATAGCACGGAAGATTCTCGATCTCCGTAAGAATGTAATAATGCCCGAGAAGTCAGCTGCATTATGGGAGGTCAGATCCAGATGAGCACAGATGTTATGCTTCGTGCTCATAGTCCTACGACTAGCCATCTGTTACACAATGTAAATAAATGTTAGTGTTGGTCAATGAGTAACAACTGCAAAATTTAATGTTAGACATTGTGGTTTGGCTCATTCATCTCGCAAATGACTAACATAACACCTAATAACCTTTAATTTAACAATATAATTAGTTTTATTAGTTTCTTAGCCAAACTAAGCCTCGGTTAAGTTTAGGGCTCAATTCAATCGATTTAGGGCATGATTTGTTGGACATTTGAGTGGATTACATCGCACATTACCTGTATAGTCACTATAAATTGTTAGATCACAATAACAAGTAGTCTTGAGCACTCAAACGAAAATCGGGTAGAGTAACAATATAGTCGTGCAATTTGGGGGCGATTTGGGAGTGGTGAATAACTGCGACCGACTCCTTCTCCTTTTATACTAGGGTTTCCTCCAGTCATTCAACTAAACACAGCCGCATACTTGATTCGTGCGACTGAGGCTTAGTCGTGCGACTGGTACAGTCGAACACTTTCAATCGTTCGACTAGGTGTCAATCGTGCGACTGTCTCAATCGATCATCTCCATTCATGCGATTGGTTCATTCTTGGGATCCGGTTGTGTGAGTTTACTCATGCTTGTTGTCCAATCGCATGTCTTGTCCATACGTGTGGGTTAAAAGTGCGATTGGGCTCATACGTACGGGCCAATCGTACGGTTGGTCCATACTCATGGTCTAGTCGTGCGAATGGCTCAAACTTATGGTTTTGACTCTATGACCATATGAAACTTAACCCTTTTAACTATTGGTAAAACATTTCAAGCATTTGATCATCTCAGACATGACCATTTTAACTTAGAAAACAGTTGATCACCTCAGACGTGATCCTTTTTTATCAATTTTTTACCTCAGACGTGACCTTTTAAGTGAGTAATTTCCAGATTGACTTCCGATGCATAGTCCAACATTTAACTAATAGATTTACTGGAATTTAACTAAATTAAACAACTATAGATGAAACAAAGCAAAAACATATTTTTGTATCTTTGTGTGAGGTTGAAATCCTAAGATATGTATCTACCAGATTTTCTTCCTAGATAGTATAGTGTCAAGTTACTTTGATCATAACTGGAACAATTCAATTATGGAATCATACAGGTATATCAAATCATTTGGAACATTTTACCAAAACCTTTTGATGCTAGATTCTTGTTTTCATCAAGAGTCATTTTCAAGTTTAGGAAATCATACTAGTGCCACAAGATGCACACAATGATTTTGACTTTCAAGAGTTGTAGCCACGATGATTGTCAGTATACTTGTCCTCTTAAATCCATACACAGATTTTTGACACACATTGGTGATGATTTAGAGTTTAATTATTTCAACAAGCATTTGTGGATCTCATGCTTATATGGTAATCAATGTTCCTCAGGATATTTTTGAGCGGTCTACGGGTAGTATTCAAGAAGAAACTATTATAAAGCTTTCAAATAGATGGTAAGCCTCAGGTCATGCCACCGCACAGCAGAGAGGCGCAAACAACAATGAATTCTAGAATATTTAGGTTATGCTTATCCTCAAGTAAGTGCCACTGCACAGCATAGAGGCACACAACCTATCTTCTTGTTTGAGCAATTATTTTCTTTTTGCACAGATCACACCAACAATACAGGTTATTAGCTAGATTGCATTTTGCAATTTTCATGTGCTTTGCTCATTTTTATGGTCATCCGCACACATTTGTGGCGTTTATTTTGCTCGTCACCCCTTATTGGAACTTCGTTGATTGTGTTAACCAGGGATAAGATGATAATCCACAGCTTGTTGAACAACTTAGTTTGAACTT
>BJCM01217844.1:0-25644 GCA_018326385.1 Flaveria bidentis | reverse complement strand
ATGGAGGCATTCTGCAAAGAAAAGGGAATTGTGCACCAGTTCACTTCTGCCTACACTCCTCAAATGAACGGAGTTGCTGAGAGAAAGAATCGCAGCTTGATAGAGACAGCACGGACAATGCTAGCAGACTCGAAACTGCCCATCCAATTTTGGAATGAGGTAGTTGCCAATGCATGTTACACTCTAAATCGAGTCCTAGTGGTAAAACGTCATGGTAAGACGCGTTACGAGTTACTCCAACGACGTAAACCTAATCTAGAGTACCTTGAACCGTTTGGCACACCATGCACCCTCTTCAAGTAAACTCAGGAAGGCAAGTTCAACGAGAAGGCTGAAGAAGGGATTTTTCTAGGATACAACATACCAAATAAGAGAGTTTACAACAACTCAACAGGTCAAGTAGAAGTATGGTGCAACGTCGACGTTCAGAGATACACCACCCCCCTTGCTGGCAAAGGACCCGCATTCTTTTTCGATTATGATGGATTCTTTAAGTCCTTCAACATTCCCCTCTCCACTTTTGAAGATGAGTTAGCAACCAAATTGAAGTATGATGTCTTAAACACACCTTCACACGACTCAACAACAATTGGTCAACAAGGAGAGTTGCCAAGTGACTCAGGGGAAGCACTTGAGGTAAGTGACTCCTCCTCTGATGATGAAGCTGTGGAAAACGATCAGGTCAATGAGGAGGAACAGGTTCCTACTACTGCAAGTCCACAAGCATCTGATGTTGATGCCTCTGATTCTTCAGAACCTCAAACTCCTACTGCCTCAGATTCAGAACCAAGAGTTCACAATCTCGATAATGAGGTAGTCGTTCCCACCAGTCCTGGATCATGCTTAAACGTCTACCATCCTCTGGACAATGTCATTGGAGATGTATGATTAGGAGTTCAGACTAGAAATCAGCTATATTTAGCTGATTATGCCTCGGTAATGGAAAAGGGTTACTGCACGATGGTACATATCGTTGTTTTGTGTCTCAGTTGGAGCCAAAATATGTCAGTGAAGCCCTTAATGACGAGGCATGGGTGAGTGCCATGCAAGAAGAACTTCTTCAATTCAAGAAGTTAGGTGTATGGACACTTGTGGACAGACCTAAAGGTGCTAAGGTCATAGGCACAAAATGGGTCTTGAAATGCAAGAAAGATGACCAAGGAGTCATAATCAGAAACAAGGCTCGACTTGTAGTTCAAGGATTTCGACAAGTCAAGGGAGTTGATTACAATGAAGTATTTGCGCCTGTGGTGAGAATGGAAGCAATCCGTATCTTCCAAGCCTATGCCTTTTACATGAAGATTAAAGTTTATCAACTGGAGGTAAAGAGTGCATTTCTTCATGGTTAAATCCGAGAAACAGTGTATGTCAGTCAACTCGAAGGATTTGAGGATCCATATCATCGGGACAGAGTTTACAAACTGGATAAGGCTCTCTATGGGCTCCACCAAGCCCCAAGAGTATGGTAAACATGGATTTCACAGAGGAGTGATTGGTTGCACTCTGTTCATCAAAGAAAAGGATGGTGACTTACTACTTATTCAAATCTATATTGAAGACATAATCTTCGGTTCCAAGAACGAAGACCTATGTAAAGAATTTGAAGCAGTAATGAAGGTTGAATTTGAGATGAGCGCCATGGGAGAGATGAAATTCTCTCTCGGGTTACAGGTAGATCAAACACCAAAGGGGATATTTCTACATCAGACCAAGTATGTAGGCGATATTCTCAGTCGGTTCGATATGGAGAATGCTTCCGCAGCTGGGACTCCACTTGCTACAAACCATGATGTAGCACCCGACGAGAATGCTGATTTGGTGCATGCTACCATGTACCGAGGAATGATTGGATCTCTCATGTATCTCACTGCCTCACGACCTGACATCATGTACGCAACGTGTCTCTACTCAAGATATCAGGCAAAACCAAAAGTCAATCATCTAATCGGCGTTAAAAGAATATTTCGTTATCTGAAGGGTACTCCAACACTCAGGTTGTGGTATCCTCATGATGATGATTTCGAGCTTACAGCATATAGTAACTCGGATTACGGCGGTTGCAAAATGAACTACAAGTCTACATCAGCGGGATGTCAATTTTTTGGGAGAAGATTAGTCACGTGGCAGAGTAAGAAGCAGACATCAGTTGCACTGTCAACTTGTGAAGCTGAATATGTTGCTGCGACAAGCTGCTGTTCTCAAATCATGTGGATTCAACAGCAAATGCGGGACTACGGTTTCAAATTCTCTAACACTCCTATATTTGTTGATAATTCTGCTGCTATAGCCGTAACTAAAAATCCGGTCCAACATCCTAAGACCAAACACATTGGCATTAACTATCACTTTATACGTGATTGTTTTAAAAAGAATTTAATCGATGTTGTTAAAATTAATACGGATTTTCAACGCGCTGACCACTACACAAAAGCCTTTGATAAACCATGTTTTTTATATCTGTTAGAGGTCAATGGCGTTAAAAAGAAAAGTGATGTGATTTCCGACGATGACAGTACTTAGTCCGACAAGTAGATTTCATTTTATTTTTATTTTTTTCTTTTAATTTTATTTTGTTTTAATTTATTTTTTATTTTTTATTTCTTCGCCTATTAAAATCTTAAAAACAAAACTGTTTCAGATTTAGAATTTTAGGGGGAGAATAGGTTAAGTTAAATAGGTTAAGTTAGTATTTAATTTCAAATAAAAAAAGAAGAAGAGGGAGGAGGACATGCAAGCTAAGAGAAATGAGATCGTATCTGTGATACTGATTCAATGACTATGGAAAATGATAGTACACAGGAACAAATAGTTTGGGACTTTAAAAGAATAAATTGATTAAAATACAAAATTCGAAGTATAAGTCTGAGAAGTCCAAGCAAAAATAAAAGAACAAATGATAGTAAAACTAGCTACTACTAAGGTAACACGGAGAAAGTAGACCTAGAGGTGGCTAGACCATTAGATGATGTGTCGGTAGATTCAACACAATAGATAAGTAGACCTCGTTGGTGATTTCAAGATCAAACAAAGTTGTTCAACAAGCTATGGGTTATCATCTTATCCCTAGTTAACACAATCAACAAAGTTCCAATAAGGGTTGACAAGCAAAATAAATGCCACAAAAGTACGCGAATGACCATACAAATGAGCAAAGCACATGAAAATTGCAAAAAACAATCAAGTTAATAACCTATGTGGTTGGCGATCTGTGCAAAAAGAATAAAATTTGCTCAAACAAGAAGATAGGTTGTGTGCCTCTCTGTTATGCGGTGGCACTGACCTGAGGATAAGCATAACCTAAATATTCTAGAATTCATTGGTGTTTGCGCCTTTCTGTTGTGCGGTGGCACTGACCTGAGGCTTAGCATCTCTTTGAAAGCTCTAGAATAGTTTCTTCTTGAATACTACCCGTAGACTGCTAAAAAATCTCCGGAGGAATGTTGATTACCATATAAGCGTGGGATCCACAAATGCTTGTTGAAATAATAAAACCTTAAATCATCACCAATCTGTGTCAAAAGTCTGTGTATGGATTTAAGAGGACAAGTATACTGACAATCATCGTTGCTGCAACTCTTGAAAGTCAACACCACTGTGCGCATCTTGTGGTACTAATATGATTTCCTAGATTTGCTAATGACTCTCGATGAAAACAAGAATCTAGAATCAAAGGGTTTTTGGTAACATGTCCCGAATGATTTGATTTATCTGTATGATTCCATAATGAATCATTCCACTTATGGTCAAAATAACTTGAAGTTGCCTGTACGGGAAATAAATCTGTTAGATATCTATCTTAGGATTTCCACCTCACACAAGATTTTATAAAAATTTGTTTTAATTTTGTCTTTTATCTCTAGTTGTTTCTTTTGTTTAATTTTTTCAGTTAAAAGTCGGACTACGTATTGGAATTCTGTCGGGAACTTATTCACTAAAAAGGGTCACGTCTGAGGTGGCCAAACGGGTTTTCTAATGTTAAAAGGATCAAGTCTGAGTTGATCAAAAGTTCTCAAAGTGTCAAATGGTCATAAAGTCAAAATCATAAGTATGAGGCCATTCGCACGATAGGCCATGAGTATGGACCAGCCGTACGATTGGACCAGCCGTACGATTGGACCATCCGTATGAGCCCATTCGCACGACTGGACCATGAGTATGGACCAGTTGTACAATTGGACCATCCGTATTAGTCCAATTGCATGACTAAACCACACGCATGGCCCAAACACGCGATTGGACCATCAGTATGAGTAATCTCACATGATTGGTTCCCAAAATAAACCAATCGCATGAATGAAGGTGACCGAATGACACAGTCGCACGACTAACATCTAGTCGCACGACTAAAGGTGACTGACTGTGCAGTCGCACGACCGATCCTCAGTCGCACGAATTAAGTATGCGACTAAGCTCAGTCGCACGACTGAAGGAAACCCTTGTATAAAAGGAGAGGGAGTCGGTCGCAGTTGCTCATCACACCCAAATCGCACGACTTTACCATTACTATGCCCGATTTTCATTTGACCTTTCTAGACTACAAATTGTTGTGTTCTGACGATTGCTAGTGATTATACAGTTACAGTGCGGTGCAATATACTCAAATGTCAATCGATTCATGCCTTAAATGACTGAATTTAGCCGTAAATAGAACCGAGACTTAGTTTGACTAATAAACAAATAAAACTAAGTATATTGTGAAATTAAAGGCTATTAGGTGTTATATCGGTCACTTGCAAGACTAATGAGCCAAACCATGACGTCTAACATTAAGTTTTGCTCAAAATTTTAATTTGAATTGAACAATCTGTATGTCATGCGAATAGACACCTTAATGAACTTCAGTCGCACGACTGAGCTGGGCGAATGGCTCAATCGCACGACTGTACCATGCATATGAGTTTAGTCGCACGACTGGGGTAACCGCATGAGATAGCATACGACTGATCCAAGTCGCATGCCTAGTCGTACGTAAGAGCTCAATCGCACGACTAAATCTCAGTCACACAGTTCATTCGCACGACAGAACATAAAACTTCAAGTTCAAATGAATCAAATTGTTACTCATCGACACACACTAACGTTTATCTGCATTGTGTAACAGATGGCTAGTCGTTGGACCATGAGCACGAAGCACAACATTTGTGCTCATTTGGATCTGACATCCAGGAACGCATCTGACTTCTCGGGCATTATTACTTTCCTATGGAGATCGAGGATCTTCCGAGCCATATCAACTCCTTGCACACCATACCACTTAGTCTAGCAGGCCTTCTGGGAAAGCGCAGTTGTTGACAGGACCTCAGAGCCCCACCGTATCAGGAGCTCTATCTTTGGTGAGGCTATTGAGAACACTGAGGACGATCTTAGGACTGTATTAGAGTTTGGGGATGATGCTGACTGACTGACCCGATTACACCCACTGACAGTATGGGGCTATTTTCTGCGGGCCAAGTATTCGGGGGATATCATCGCAGGGGTGCTCAACAAGAGCAACCTGTGCCCCCAATTCAAGTACTTGGTCGACGTGCTACTCAAGTGCATTGCCTCCAGGAAGGGAGGCTTCGATGAGCTTTCAGATCAGATTCAGAATGCCTACGTGGTGTTGGTGCTGAACCATCCGTTCAGGTTCTCCAGGATGATCTTCACCTATCTGGTGGAGAACATCGAGGCGAAGGGCAAGGAGGGATTCTGCATGTACCCTCGCTTCATGCAGATGATTATAGACCAAAAGCTCCCTTCACTGCCAAAGTAGAAGGAGGATGTTGTGGTGCTCCAGGTGATGGACGATACCACATTGGGCAGGATGAAGGTGTACAGGGGGAAGCAGGTGAAATTCCCTGTCAGGCGGCTGTTCGGGCATCTGGCTCGTGAGGACTATGTGGCCCCGTCATGAAGGAAGTGGCGCCACGACGACAGCGACTCAGATGCGGAGTAGATTGTGCTCCCCACTGATGAGTCAGATAATGATGACAGTGGTGATGGTGGAGACTCTGGCCCCGCTTCATCTAGGGCCACCACTACACATGTTACACCTCCACCACCCACTAATGGAGATGCTCCCACAGCTGGTTTCCATCAGGATTTCTGTCCTCCTGAAGAGGAGGAGGATGAGGAGCCACTGACTCGCACGGTGGGCAACAAAGTTGTTGCCACCAAAAGAGGGATTCAGGTTGTTAGTGGACGCCCGGGTTAGTCTAGGGAGACTATGACTGATCCTACCTACACCCCAACTCGGTCCAGCATCCCAGGGGGAGCATCCTCCTCGAGGGGTTCGAGGAAAAAGAGGATGGCTCAGCCCCATGGGATGAAGCCAAAAAGATAGAGGTACACGATGATCACAACCTCTTCCCCCACTACCACCACATCTACCACCACCACCACTACATCACCTACCACCACCACTACTACACCACCTATCACTACCACACTCCCATCCACCTCCACCACAGCTACCACCACTACCACTACCTCACCTACCACCACTAATACCACTCCACCCACTCATATACCACCACCTATATTCACCACATCCACCACTACAACCACTAGCCACCAAGCAGTACCATTATTTCACCCATCATTCCCCTCAGGATCACCTCTACCTCCCAGTGGGGTAGAGGAACAACGGTCAGCACTAAATCGTATGGTGCTGAAGTTGTTAGCTGCCGATGACGAGAAGACTGCTCAGCTACGACAGCTAATGGAGCTAACTGCTGCCCAATCACAGTAGATCTTTTAGCAGGCTCAGGAGATCACCCAACTCAAGGAGCATAAAGCCCAATCAGCAAAGAAGATTGAGGAGTTAGAGACATCTAACAGGTCTATCATGCTCAAGCTTCAGGGATCAAAAGAAGAGCCTCTAAAGATCAGAGAAGATGATGATGATGTTGGTGAGGATGAGGATGATGAGGATGAGACAGATGATGGAGGTGATAAAGGAAGGGATGAGGATGATAAGGATGATGATGAGGAAGGAGGAGATACGGGTGCTTCAGAGGCCTCACATGCTAGAGAGAGGCGCACCAAGAAGACTTAGGACCAGGGTGCCTCCACCTCAGCCCCGCCTGAAGCAGAGCACATGATTCAAGATAAAAGTAATGTTTGGATGTTATGTAATTTTAAATCTTGTAAATGAATCATGTATTAAACTTATGTAATTAATGTTTATATATAATTTTGATATGTCTCTGTCTTGATTACTGACTAATGGTTGATGTATTTACATGTTTTAAATCAAGTAGATCATACATCTCAGCAAGATGAGTACGATATTGCTCCCCTTCAGCAAATCAAGTCTCAACTCACAATGATTCTTGATTTGCAAGGGATCGTCCGAAGGTCAGTAAGCTATACTCCTAAAGAAGGAGAAATCATTCATGAACTTATGGATGAGCAACTTGCTGAGATGTTCCGGCTAAATATGGACGAGATTGTGAAGGATGCTCCAGCTGTTGAAGTTGCAAGTGACGACGATCTGAATGACGTAGATGACATAGAGATCGAGGACGTCACAGTGGAGCATTATCCTGAGTATACTGATAGAGAGGGAAATGTTGTCCCCAATCTGGGAGATACTCTTGTCAGTGATACTTTTGATATACTAGATCAGATGGAAAGCGAATCTGAAAAGAAATAAGGACAAGCCCAAGCCACAGAGGCTGACGTTGACATCAAGAAGGCTGAATAGGCAGCCTGTTTTGCAGAGATCTGAGCCCAACACACTGCTCCAAAACTGAGTGTCTACACCAAGCTCTACAAAGTGAAGAAGCATCACAAGGTGTCAGGCAAAATTATCGCGTGGGCCTATTTTGAGGATCTTAATGTGTATGTGGTAAAAAGAGAGAAAGGTACAAAGTACTTTAGATTCCCACACGATCTAAAGACTCTACCTAGTTTTGAGCTCAACCAGCTGGCCAAACTAAAGTTGTTATATGCTGACCCAAGAAAGATGTCAGGTTGGTTTGAGGCTGCTTTGAAGAGAGAGTACCACACCAGGTGGGTCAACTTCAAACCTCAACAACCGACAAGGTATATCAGACGGTCAGAAGTTGATTCCATTACTAGCAAGCCAAAGATAGTGCTGAAGTGGAGTCCTTCGCGCTCGATATCAAGAATCCATCTAAGGCAAATGCCACAGGACTTCACTCCACACTTTAAGTGGTGGTACTATGATTGGAGAACAGGTGAGGCGGTCATAGTTCTGAATAGAGAAGGTAATATGGAAACTATCAGGGTATTTGACCCAATGTGGCTAACTAAATTGTCTTCTGACGATGTCTACACTTTATACAAGTGGCCACTGTTCTATGACGCGCAAGACATTGTACAAGCCCTCCAGTTCCAAAACATGATAAGACTTTGCTTTGCATTCGAAATACATGCAGGAGTTACAAGGGAAGAGAAGTACAAGAAATTTGAAGAGCTGATGAAGAATGTTAGATAATAGATGTAAACTAGGTCCAAGGGGGAGTTTGTTGATACATATGCACCTAGTTTAAGAGCTCAATGTAAAATGTCTTTCATGTCTTACATATATGTAATGAATAGGTATGAATGAAATACAATATGTGGTTTATGCTTGTAATGTTTAATATTTCATTGTTTATTTTGTATTGAACAAACTATATAGGTTTGTGGGTGTTTACATAGTTCTTAGTCAATAATGGTTGAGAAACATATTTAAATTAATTGTGAAAGTTATTATGCGAATGGACCATGCTAATGGACCATACGTATGAATAGTTCATGCTGATGAACTAGTCGCATGAATGAACCAGGAGACTGGATCAGTCGTACGATTGTGACATGAGATTGACTCAGTCGCACGACTGGACCTTCAGTCGCGCGGATGATTCAACCGCATGCTTCAGTCGCACGACTGAACCATGCAAATGGTTCAGTCTTACGAATTGAAACCCTAACCTATAAATAGCACTTCGTGGAAAAACATAACAATTCGAATACCTACGCACTAAATCGTACTATAGCCGTCCAGAGACCCTAGAACACTTGTTCCAAGTTCATAGATCACAGTAAATCATCTTGCAATCGTTCATAACGTTTTGATTCACTATTAGGTTGATTATACTTGGGTTCTCACTGATTGGATCGCCAATCAAATAGGATTCCGCACTATTTGGTTTGGTACACACGTAAATCAGTTAGTACTCCATACCGAAAATGGTCCTAACATACTTACATACATACATACATACATACATACATACATACATACATACATACATAGATACATACGTACATACGTACGTACAGACATACGTACATACATACGTGCATACATACGTACATACATACGTACATACATACATAGATACATACATACATACTTACATAGATACACATATGTATATATATATAGATATACACATATATATATATATACATATATATATATACATAGATATATACATATATATATGTATATATACATATATATATATACACACACATGTATATATACACCCGCACACACACACAAGAAAAGCACTCGTTGTTTTATAAAATTGTTTTAATGCTACGCAATTGAACTTTTACTACTTTGAAACCACAAAATGCCACATAATATCAAATAAATATTAATAACATGAAATAATATTTTTTTTCTCGTTCAAAGTCATTTTATTAATAATTAGGCATTAATAGTATGTGTGAAAACATGTAAGTGCTAATAATTCCCAATTTTCACAACTAAGCTAACCATTTAATCAAATAAGCACATAGCACATAATTTCATTTCAATTATGATTATTTGAAAACTATTTTGATAAATCACTAATGTTCGGAGACAGACGAATGCGGGATCCGGCACTTCTCCAAATTACAGTTACGTAAAGGTTCGTAAATATTTGTGCTGTAAAGGACGCATCTAAGTAAACAAACTTAAATGCATTAATGTATGATCGAAAAACCATGTTTGTGTTGATCGGAAAATGACTTAAAAATGTTCGGTGTCACATTCTTCTCCATATTCTTGTCTCATTTCTATGAAAACACTTTCCCATCCATTTGTGTTTTTTTCGCATTATGGTTTGTTATAAATGTATTTTCTTCCCAAATTCTACATGCATTTTCTCGCCTTTGCATCTGGCTTAGGTCTTAAAATATCATTTCTCCATAATCATCAAGAGATGTTTTTCCTAGTATATTCACCTCAGTAATTTTAAGCATCATATACAACTCTGGGATGGACATTGATCAAACGACTTGGGCAATGAAATGAGAATCAAATACAAAACTAGCTCATTACTTAAGGGAAAACCATGATTGTCTGGCTAGTCAAGATATATCTTCTCTTTCTAACATAAGCTCTTACCTTTCTACCTCCCTGCATGTGGCATGACATAGGAGACATGATAGTCTCAAACCTCCTCTCTCAACTAGGTTACTTTGCAAGAAAAAAAAGAAAAAAAAGAAATCAATTGCTTGATCATATCATCACCAGGAATGTCCATCGTAGAGGTGGGAAAATGGGTGGGTTGGATTGGGTTGGCTTTTAGATTAGGATGGATTTAGGTCTAGATAGGTTTGGGTTAGGATAGGTCATTAAGAAAAAAGGTCATGATGGGTTTGGCTTAGGATGGGTTCGGGCCAGGATGGGTTCGGGCCAGGATGGGTTCGGGTCAAAATGGACAAATGCTTATACGAGCTCAAAAAGATACACATACGACTTCATCTATAAAGGGTGGTACCTTCAATAAAGCGACGATGATGGTGTGATACTGAAGCGTAGACCCGACTGTAGGTGTGGTGGTGGTGAGTGATGAAACTCAACGGATGTGGAGACTGATGCGGAGCCCTATTGTAGGTGCGGTGGTGGTACACGATGAAACTTGACAGAGGTGGGAAGGTGTAGATGCGGTGGACCGGTGGTGATGCGGTGGACCGATGGTGGTGCGGTGGACCGGTGGTGGTGCGGTGGACCGGTGGTGGTGCGGT
This sequence comes from Flaveria bidentis, assembly GCA_018326385.1. NCBI lineage: Eukaryota > Viridiplantae > Streptophyta > Magnoliopsida > Asterales > Asteraceae > Flaveria > Flaveria bidentis. The sequence goes on along the minus strand of BJCM01217844.1, from coordinate 14,688 downwards.
GGACCGATGGTGGTGCGGTGGACCGGTGGTGGTGCGGTGGACCAATGATGGTGGTTCGATGGTGGTATGGTGGTGGTTCGGTGGTGTTGCGGTAGTGGTGTGCAATGAAACTCGACGAAGATGACCAATTTGAGTGAAAGAAACCTTGATTTATTTTGACTTGAAGCTCTAATTTTTTAAACCCATCTTGACCTATGTTAATTTTTTTTCAAAAATTTTTTTAACCCATCTTGACCCCCTTGTGTTTTTTATTCAATCCATTCTAACTCATCTTTATTTTTAAAACACCTATTATGACCTAAAATCACATTTTTGAACTTCTTTGCTACCTCTAGTCCATCGGGTCCTTTTGGAGTTTAGGTATCATTATTCACAGCATAAGGCATGACATTTCAGAATAGTCATTGTTATTTTGCTTGTTTCTAATTGTCGTTGTAGCATTAATTGGTTCTTTAGAAATAAGATTGTCAAGAACATATAAATTTCTTGTTCGTTTTGGGGACGATTCTTAGTTTGTGACACCTCTAGGAAATGTGTACCATTCACTTCTCCTTCTCTAGAAAATATCTCAAAAATAGTTGTGAGATTATTTGCTTTCGGGCCAACTACAAAGAGTAAAATTCATCTGATTTTACAATTATCTACAATTAATAACTTGATGTTTAACGAGCCTTTCTAAAAAATATCCATTCTTCTATTTAGTAATAGGATCTATATTTAACTATACTCGTGTAACGATACATGAATAAGGCATTTATTGAGTAATAGCATCTATTATCTAAACTTGAATTTTCATACGTCCACTAACATGTCATGGGTTAGTTGAGTATCAAGTGGTTATTTCCTTTCCACGTATAGTGTTGGATCATTATCAACTAATGGTTAGTATGTACTAGTTTTCTAAAAGTATGTCATGTAAAGCTAAAATAATAGCCATTCGTTTTCTAGTTTTGATTATGCAATTAATGAAAGTTTCTCTTACTTTCTACTATTCTATATTAGTTTATCCTTTTATTAATTGATATGTAACATTAGTATCGGACCATCCATGGATGCTCAAAACCAAATTGATGAAGAATTACGCCATGGCGTCTACTAGGTATTGACATACCAAGGATAAACCTATAGAGGTCTCCTAAACCAACATCGTAGAATTTCTGAATCTTCTCATCGTTACAATACCATATCAGTTAACGAGTTAGACTCTAAAAGTGGCCCTTTCCTACAACCCTAGAGTTTTCTGTTGATTCTATTTTCTCTATTTACCTATTTTGTTATCAAACGTTATTCTAATTTGTTCATTCCTAAGTTGTTGGATAAGCTTTTTCTTTCATTGACAGTATATTCTCTAATAAAGCATCGGACATAAGTGATGGTTGGGAGTAGGGCTACAAACAAACCGAACGAACACGAAAAAGGTTTTGTTCATGTTCGTTCGTTAAAAAATAAACTTGTTCAAGAACTGTTCACGAACACTTACCGAACGAGATTTATTGTTCGTATTCGTTCATTAAGAAAATGAACATGTTCATGAACCATTCACGAACAATAACCGAACACAAATGAACACAAACAAAAGCAAACAAAAACAAACAATTGTTCATGAACATGACGAATACAAAGATGCTCATGAATACAAACGAATACAAATTATCATAGATTTTTTTTAGAATAAAATTTATATTTTTATTACAAACATTACACAAAATCAATCAAAAATACATAAGTAGTTAACATAAATATAAAAAAAACTTGATATAATAGTCAAAAAAATAACTGACACAAAAATTTGAATATAAATGAGCATATCAACGAACATAAACGAACACATTATCGAATGTTCACGAACGAACATTAATGAGCATAAACGAACACATTATCAAATGTTCACGAACATAAATGAACGAATGTGGCTTGTGTTCATGTTTCTTCGTTTAACTAAATAAACAAAATTTTATTGTTCGGGTTCGTTCATTTACTAAACGAACAAACATAAAAAAAAATTCCGCCGAACGGTTCACAACAGTTCGATGAACGTTCAGTTTGTTTGCGACGCTAGTTGGGAGCACTTGGAAATAAACCAAACAATGAGTACTCTAAAGGGGATGAAGGAACATATATAATAAAGAAAATAAAAAATACTTGTTTATGGTATAGGTAATGGTTCTTTAATTCTTCAAAATCTCACAAAAACACACCAGCAGCACATCATTTTCCCCCGTAATCTCCTACTTTTATTCCTCCTCTAGAAGATGGTATGATCATGTCTAATCTTGGTCCTATCCTTCGCTTTTGTTGCAAAGAAGGTTTTTAAATTGCTAACCATGTTATGTAGCTCGTCATGTGATGATTATGATAGTTGGTTTTTAATAACGGTAATCTATTAATAAAATTATAATTTTAGTCTCAGTTATAAAAGTCTACCTTCTAACCTCAACTTGTTGCGGCCTGTACTGCTAATATTGGGTGTTTGAGTACGTGTATTATGAAAAATACACACAAGACTATTGAGTTAAGAAATATTACATGATGAAGGCTTGAGAATCTTGATGTGAAGGTTGTTGCGGTTGTTGTTCTATACTACGGGGCTATGAAACAACTAAAGTAGCGATTGTTACAAAGGGATGAAATGAAATAAACCATTGAGGGTGAATGAAAATATACATGTTTGGTTGGTGAAGTTAATGCAATAAACCATTGAGGCCTCATTTTTTATTTTTTTCATTTATTCTTTTATCATTAGTCACCAACACTACTTACGCACCCACCATAACAACCACCAGCGGCCACCAAGATCGAACATCACCGGCTACCAAGATTGATCGTCACTGGCCACCACCACCGCCGGCGCAAACCACCAAACCACCCGCCGGCGGCGCCAACCACCAAACCACCTGCCGCCATCGCCAACCACCGGCTGCCGCCGTCGCTGCCACCGTCTTCGCCCGCCACCGGCCACTACCAACGATGTTTCCACCAACCGCCACCGCCGTCGCCGCCAATAAGAACCACCACCAGACATCACCACCATAACCACTTTTATATTTCATTCTTTCACTATAACTACCTAACAAACAATATAAATAATAATTCATTTCATTAATAAATATAATCAAACAAAACATTACATTCACTTATTCATTTCATTTATTAGTTTATTTCATGGTTTTATTGGTGAGAGATAATCATTTTATCGTTTAGTGTATATAAATTTGTGAGATATACAAAGAGTTTGATGGTTTTAGATGTAAATAATAGTATATTTGATACGTGTATATAGTTAAAGTTGAAACTTTTTTTGTATTAAAAAAAAATCTTAAACCATTAGTTTAGAGCATTCACAATAGGTTAATATTTTAATATGAGTGTGTGACCTATAATATGAGGATAGTTGTGAGTGGTTTAAGTAAAGAATAGAGAAAATTATTGGGATTGTACGGTGATTTCTCATATTTGGGAAAACACAGTACGACTCCCATATATTTTTTAGTATTTTTAAAAGTGACTGTGAGTGAACGTGATAGAAAAGATAATCGTAAGAACATAAAAAATATTATTTAATTGAAAGATATAATAAAAAAATTAATATTTTTAATGTAAATATAGGATTGGAGATAGGAAAACTAGCGTGAATGCTCTTACCAACAATAATATTACCAATTATTTCGATAATTTGATGGTGATCTTGTAGGTATTCGGCGATTTTGCATCGAGGGATTTACGCAGAATTCCTGATTGGGAGTTTATCGTTTTGATTGGTGGATTGCAACTCTCGAGCACACTTTATTCAACCCTTATCAGGATATACTATTTCTGGAGAAATTTTAGAATACAAACTTTATTATTCGTACAAACCGTAAAAAATCGAGTTGAAACTATTACGCAAGTATGGTTACACTTACTTGATATTATCACATAGAAATAGAATTATCATGCAAAAACCTCATGTATAATATATTAATTACCAAGTTTGTAGAGTATTAAGGTTTGTATCTTAAGCTTTAGGGTTGTATCTATTTTTGGGTTTTTTAATCTTTATTTTTTTTAGTTTTAACCCTAATATTTTTACATCTTTTATAATTTAACCTCTATAAATTTTTACTTTCCATTTTACCCTTATACTTTTCACGTTTTTACAGTTTTTCGTTTTACGTCTCGCTCTAAATTTTTCTAGTTAACAAACTGCAACATGTGCGCGTGATTTTAGGTTTACGCTTATTTTTCCCTTTAACGTCCTGTCACAACGCCCGGAGTACCAAATGAACAAACTTATTTTTTTTAATGTTTTACGTTTCACGTGTGTGGTTTAACGTTTTAACGTCTACTTTTTATATTTTTCGTTTTTATTTCTTTTTTAATACGAGTTTTTCGGGCCTTGGTGGTTGCTATTGTTAGTATGACATTTTTGCTACTTGACATGATTGTACGTCCCTCTCCGCAATGTGATGGGCTTAATACTAGTTAGTATAATTTCAAACTTACGTGATAATTTTATCCCTACCTAAGATAAAAGTTTTTATATCTTTACTTTTGTTGACTTTTGTGATACCAATTCACTATAAGATAAAAGAGACCGACAAGTCAATATTGTACATACTAAGAGGGACCTTTAATAGTCAAACGTCTTGTTATCGAAACTTAGATTTTACATAGCCCTGATGATAAGAATATAATATTATATTAAAATTGTGAATATATTTACCAAATCAATTGGCTTCTGATACATAGAAAAAGATAAAATTAATTTTTATAGTTGATTGACCATGAAGTCAATAGTGTACTAGTTCAGCAGAGTGTCATGGCTTATGTCACTGAAAATGAAACCTAATATACATTGCTTTCAAGGTTGGTGATCAATGCTCATCAGTAATTCAAGAGTTGACATCTATGGTGCGTCTAACAATCCTTAAATTATGTTGACATGTAACCAACTAAACTTTTGACCCAAAAATGTCGTAAGAGATTCATCTTTCTATAAAAATTAAGTATTTAACCCACGTCTAAATTTTAATTTTTGAGCGATATTACTTATATGATACTCTTTAATTTTTTATATTAATTACTGTCAATATACAAAATATACTTATTTGGTTTTTTTTATTTTACCCGAATTGGTAGAGGCATAACTCAAATATATTTAAAAAAAACTGATTCAAATTGAAAATTATCAAAGAGGGAGAGGCATGTCATTTTTAACCAAATTCATTGGCAAATGACCCAAATTTATAAAAAAAATTAACCCAATCAACCTAAAGAAATAAATTTAGTTTGCAATGGTTTGGGTAGAAGCCGCAAAATTTGGAAGCCGAAATGGGTTTGCCGAGACACCGGTGCCAGTTTTGCCAAGGTATCCGATCAAGTCGGTAAGATTTGCCATAGGTGCTACAAACCCCCTGATGCTGAGCATTAACTATGATTTTAGAACTACGTGTGAAGTTGAACATATGCAAACACAATCCATTGTATTTCCATTCTGTTAGTAATACTTACTTAAAACGGAGTGTGTGTGTTTGTAAACCCGCTGATTATGACGAGTGTGCTGAAATTTAGAGGGTTTTGTTTTGAGGATATGTACATTACTACTCATCTGGTATTGTGTTTTTTTCTAAAAAGATGTTGGTGGTAAAAATATTTACGAAGATGGATGATTTTAAAAGTATTTATCAAAAATGAATGTTTTTCTTATTTCTTAATTTTAAACAAATCTATTGTAATCCTTTCATTTTATTTTTTTATTCAATCAACATGTTATCAATTTTATTTACTATGCTAAATTAACTTATTATAATTGTTTTAAACTAAAATATCTATCACAGTACAATACATTAAGATTATTAAAATATATTCAAATTACTAAAAAAAGTATGTTAAGGTTATGTTTGTTTGGGTCTTAATGACACTGGTCAGATGCAAAGGTCTGACTCGTTCAGACCTTAGTGTTTGGTTAACAGCCTCTTATTGAATAAGAGGTCTTATTTTCCCTCTTAATATGTCAGACATGCTCAAATATCTGTCCCAAAATACTCAGCAACCATCGACCTCCACCATCCCCTCATTGTGCTCGCCGGCCATCACCATCGCAACACCTCCTGCCGCCCCTCCATCTCAAAGTCGCGGCCGCCTCTTCTGCTCGAAACCTCGCGGCTGCCGCTCTCTCCCATCGTGCTTCCTCCGTCAGCCACCCCTACTTCTCGCGGCCCCCTCCTTTAGTCGAACCACGCCGTCGCCCCCTTCAAGTCAAACCTCCATCTCAAAGTCCCGGTCGCCTCCATCAAGTCGAACCACACCCACACCCACCGGAGCTGCTGATCTAACGAATCAACAAATCCATCCTTCTTATCTCACAACCGCCTCCTTCATCTCGAACATCGCGGTATGTTTAAATGATGCTGCTCTGTTTTTTGTGGCTTTGGATCAAGCTGCTTATATGATTTTGGCTTAAAATGGTGTGATTTTGACTTTATATCAATCTGATTTTGGCTTAGGGAGAAGCATATAACTTAAGGGATTTTATCTTTGCTTGATTTTAGTTGATGGAACTTGGACAAGCATATAATTTAAGGGTATATTGAACTTGGCTCTATTTTGGTCGATGGTTAAGATTTTTGCAGGTCTTAGACAAGCATATAACTTAAGGGTTGATGCATAGTTGCGTATAAGTGGTTCATAAACATCAATTTAAGTTTGGTTTGTATTTCTATGATATGGTTAATTCTTCTAATATTTATAATACATGTTATAATTAATAGATTCTTCTAAAGAAATAGCTGGAAAAAAATTAGGATTAATTGAAAGCACGAAGGAGTTGATAAAACCTTTGTAGAATCATGTATTTAGATATCCAACCAAACAGACTTAATCTGGTTCGGTACTTATTGGTTAAGACCTCTTACTGGTTTAGACCACTTATTCGTTCAGCACTTATCTATTCACAAGTTCTCAAACAACACCTAAATGTTTATTACTCAAAAATGATTGGTACATTGCTTTTCTTTCATCCTCATTTATTATTTTACTAAAATAACACTTAAAACATAATAAGTTATGTATTTAAATGAAGTATATATATTGTCATTACTTGTAAAATTTGAAAGCCTATTTAAATAAACCTTTTAAGTATAAATTCGATTATATTAAAGTTTAAAGCACCATTTAATAAAAATTATTTGCTTAACGTCAATTTATTAGAAAATAGCAATTTCGTAATATATTTAAAATAATTGTAATGTTTACGATACAAATTGTTTTTCCAACAGAGGATTTAAGTATGAATTAAGAGAAGAATATTATCATAAATTTTAAAGCATGTGTGATGGTTGAAAACGTAATTAAACTATAACTAGCCAATCGGAAAATATAAAATAACAATAACTGGTTGATTGAATAAACACTAAAATAAAATTATAATTGATTAGTTGAAAATAAAGAAATAATGAAAACTTGTTGATAAATACTTTTCAAATCACCTATTTTGACAAACAAAAAAATTCCCTCAAAGCTCTTTGGTAAAAAAAACTCGGATCTCATGTTTTTCTAAAACTTCATATGCATGATTTTTAATTTTCCTAAGTTTAACCACATTATGTTTTATAACCTTGTTTGCATGAGGTCTTTCCTTCTAAGTTATATTAAATTGACAACATTGATTCATTCATCTTTGTAGATTTTAATGTCTGGTTTAAGATTTTTTATACCATTTAAACACGGATTTCAGAGTGATATGATTTTGCATTTATTTCCCATTTATATATTCACGTGAAACTAAATTGAAACTAAATTGGAAGTACGTAATTGTCATATTATGAATTAGAGTTCATCACGTGAAAGGTGATTATGTTTAATCATGTTTTTATTTTCGGTTTCCATGTTTAAAAAATTACAATGTTGGTCCAAATATTTATCACAATGTAACACAAAAAGTCCCTTATGTGGACAATAGTGTTAATCTTTTTAAAAAATGACTAAAATAACCTTTGTAAATACATAAAAATATAATAAAAACTCACACCCCAATAGTTAACTCCAACAACAACCACAAAAACTCCGGCGACAACTCCAGTGACTAATCCTACAGCTAAGTTTGCAACCAAAATCTCCAATACCATCAGAACTCCACCACCATCCCCATCACCATCGGTCTGCAACCACCATCTCCAATACCATGGGATGCCACCTTAAATCCAATTAAGATTAGAGCTGCAATGGTGGTGACGGGTGATACTTTTATTACCACATCTACAAGTTAATGCTTTTGTAGTGTTTTCGTTGGATCTAGAAAGGTTGGTGCAATCAAAACCAAACACTTATACGATATTGGTGCAACTAATAAAGGACTTCGGAAACTAAGTGTGGAACTTACGAAGGCAAAAGGAGTTATTCCGAAGACAAAGTTCAAGAACAATTTCCAAAGGAAAACTCCAACTTCCAAATACAAAGTCTTCTCTACCAAAGTTCAAGACTTAGAAGATTCCAAAACAATGACTTCCGTAGTAGAAGTCCCCAAGCCTTAGAAGAAGTAGTCTCTTCCGAAGTATAATTGGCCTCGGAAGAACTTGTTCTTCCGAAGCCAATTAACCTTCGCAAAACACTGCTATGAACCAGTGGACATAAGTATGGTCCTTCTGACACTCCGTTGCAGACCTCTGATATATTGCATGGCGTTTTCTTAAACCCATGTAGTTGACCATACTTTATTCCACTGTTCACCTTTATCAGTTAGTATAGTCGGCAACTTTAGTTGATGACAAAAGGTAAGTCATGGACATGTCATGACTATCAAATCTTAGATAAGACATTATCTAAGATACCCTAGCTTTAGCAATATAGTATTTGCTTTCGTTATTGGTTTCCAACTGGTACCAAAGTATATCCGGCTGTAGGTGATAGTATATATAGTTTCTCATTATAACTCTTGTAATATGCTTGTAAGAGTCTTGTAATATTTTGAGTTGAGAAGTAATATATACAAGTACCTTGAAAATTAAATCCTTGTATTCTTTGTTACTTACTATATTATCAACTCTTAGAAGAGATTCGGCTTTATCTAAACCGTGTGTGATTAAGTGAGTTTGAGAGAAAAAAAAAGTGTTAGTAACAAACATCGATCCTGCAATTGGTATCAGAGCTTTTTAGGTTCTTGATTGTGAGATCTTACCATCTAAATCAACCTCTTTTTCACTCCTCCTTTCACCACACTCAAAAATGGCCCTCAACCAAAAGTCTGAACTTGAGATGGGGACGATGACTAATGCACCTATTATCACCCCTGAAAACTTTAGATCATGGAGCAGACGTATAGAAGGCTTCATCAGGTATCAAGATGGGAAAATGTGGCAATCCATTGTCAATGGTCTTTACAAACTAGGTGGAAATAGTGCCATGATAGTAAAGGACGTTGAAGAATACTCTGATGAAGACCAGAAGAAGTTGTGCACTAATAGAAATGCCATGGCAGTTCTTATGACTGTTATACCCAACTCCATTATGATGGGGTTTGATCACTGCAAGTCAGCTAAAGAATTTTTTGATGCATTGTCTTAAATGTACTCTAGCTCCAATGACTCAATGAAAGATTCACTGAAGCAGCATATCAAGAACTTTACTTACATTGCTGAAGACCTTTAGCCAGCAATACTTCCGGAATATAGATCTTATCTCTTCCCTTCAGTCTGTGAGAACTGCCCTTGAATTAAGAGATATCACTTGAAAATTCATGAGTACACTCCCAAATGAGTGGATGTTCTATCTATCAAGAGGACATAAAGCTTGTACTCCCTCACCATAACTAAACTATATGGCATTTTGATGGATACCGTGTAGAGATGGACAACAAGAAAGGCCATCAGATGAGCGGACCTTCAAGCCTTCCTGCTAGCAACGCTTTAATAGTTGTTGAAGGCTCAGGACCCCCAACCTCAGTAGTACCTGACATATTCTCAGCAGCCATCCTGTTCTTCAGGACCCTACATCACATTTCCTAAGAATCCAAGGTCTTAACAGGCTCAACAAGGTTCTTTTCAGGACAGTTGTGCCTTTGTCTCAGGAAGTGGGTACTCTAGTAATCAACAATTTATAACATCATTGGCTTGTAGTTAAGCCACATGAAAAAAAACCCTTAGAGCTATGGAACAAGAGGATACCATTCATTGGCTTTCTAAGGTCCTTTGGCAGTAGGTGCACCATACTTAACACCAAAGACAATTTGGCAAAATTTTCTGAAAAGTCGGATGATGCTATCTTTGTTGGATATTCCTCTAACTCATTGCTTATAGAGTTTATAACATCAAAAATCAACAATTTAAGGAATCATCCAACATTATTGTCAATAAGCACACTCCTTGTGTTAGGGGGAATGTCCCTAATTATATTTTTGACTTAGAATTGTTTCTCAACTATTCTATACCATCTTGTGAGAATGTTTCAGCTGGAACAGTACTCAAAGTTATTTTGATGATGATCAACTGTTTGAGTTACCCAGACCTTGTTCAAGTTCTTCAAGTGTAGCTAAAGATCAGGCTCCCACTATCTTAAGATCTGATAGTATGACTATTTCAAGAGATAGTGGAGCTTCAACTAGTGGTCTACCTAGTGAGCCTCAAAACTCATCTGGTGACACAGCATAACACCAAGCTGATAGGAGTAGCATCTTGAAGGAACAGGCAACTGTTAATGTTGCTTCACAACCAACAGATGATGATGATGTTTCCTATTCATTCAATAAATCCTCATTGAATGAGTTTGAAACAACAGTTGATCCAAGTGTTCAAGCTCCTGAGCAAAATATGTCAAACCTGGATCTATCTTTGCAACTTGAGGTGATTCCCAGGCTTAGGATTCATAACACTCATCCAGTTGAGAACATCATAGGAGAAGTCTCTGAAGGTGTGAGAACAAGAGGACAAACTCACAACAGGAATGTCTATCTGTACTCATGATTTTTGTCTCAGATGGAACCCAAGAAAGTAGAAGAAGTCTTAAAAGATAGATAGGGAAGTCTATGTGTTTCAACCTCCAGGATTTGAAGATCCACAGTACCCCAAGTATGTGTGCAAGTTGGGTAAAGCTCTATATGGTTTGCACCAAGCACCTAGGTTGTGGTATCAGACTTTATTCATAAAGAAGTCTGGGAAGGACATTTTGCTTGTCCAAGTCTATGTTGATGACATCATATTTGGATCCTCAAATGACCAAATGTGCAGAGACTTTTAGAGCATCATGAAGAAGATATTTGAGATGAGTTCTATGGGAAAGATGGATTTTTTCCATGGAATATAGGTAAAACAAATGAAGGGTTTTTTATCAATCAATCTAAGTATGTGTCTGACATCTTAGAAATGTTTGATATGAAGGATTGTAAGCCAGCTAAGACACCCATACCCAGAAATCACAATCTTTGTCCTAACTTTGAGGGGGAGGATAATGATCAGCATCAGTATAGGGCAATCATTGGGTCTCTTATGTATCTTACTGCAAGTAGACCTGATATCATGTTTGCAATATGCATTTGTGCAAGATATCAGGATGCTCCAGAGGTGTCTCACCTAGTTGGTGCCAAGAGAATCCTTAGATACGTTAAAGGATCCCCTAAACTAGTTTTTGGTATCCAAGGAACAGTAATTTCAATCTCTATGGCTATTCTAATAGTGACTATGGTGGCTGCAACATCATCAAGAAATCAACATCAGGAGGATGTCAATTTCTTGATCGAAGGATCATCTCATGGCAAAGCAAGAAGAAATCATGTGTCTCTACATCTACTGTTAAAGGTGAATACATTGTTGCTGCAATTTGATGTGCTCAACTACTGTGGATTCAGAATCAGATGCTATACTATGTATTCTACTTCATGAGCACTCCTATCCACATTGATAATAATAGTGTTATCTAGCACTCCAAGACAAAGCATATCGATATCTGGTATCATTTCATAAGAGATATTCATGAGAAAAATCTAATTAAACTAATCAATGTTGATTCAAATAAACAATATGTTGATTTGTTCTTTAAGGCCTTTGATGAACAAAGATTTAAATATCTCACTATAGCTATTGAGATGATAAACATTGATTAGTCTATCTCCTTTGAATACCTTTTTAAATGTGTAATGTCTTTTGTCAAAACAATCTAAGCCCTTTTACAAAAGGTTTTCTCTGAAATTTTTCTGAGTATAGATTCTTACGAAGGGAAATCTTCTTCTCGGAAGACTTTTTAGTCTCGAAAGAAGCGATTGATAATTTATCAGATTTACTTCCGAAGCTTATAAATTCTTCATTCGGAAAGCACTTTACTCTTGGAAGTAAGAAATTACCTTCGGAAGTTAAGTTGGGTTTGGAAGAAGATTTCCTGTGGAAATCTATTATACTCAGAAGAAGACCTTACTATGTAATGGAAATCTTTGGGCCCCACAACTGTAAAAGGTAAAGATTTTCTTAATGCTATTGGAATATTTTAAATGGATTTAACCTTACCGTCCTTGTCACATCATACCCAAACCATCACTTCACCTTATCCATCCGCAACTTTCACCCATTTAAATATTTCGACTTACTCATTTTAATCTTTTTACCGATTCCACTACCCAAAGCTTTCTTCATCTCCAATTTACCCAAATCAAACTCATTTCTCTCCTTCTTTCTCGATAGCGCTTAACCCCTAGCACAATCAAGTCACATTCTTGGATTCGTCCATGGATTTTGACTTATCTGAAATCATCTCCTTTCTGACCCAATCTACTTACCTCACATCCTTAACTGTAAACCCTACTTTATATTCAAACCACATGGCTGATTTTAGGGGGAATGCATAGATCATAACCCAGAATGGGGTTAGGGTTTTGAGGTCCAAGATTTGTGACCAGGAGTTGATCATATTTGTACAGCTCATCAGGGAGCATCTTGAGCTTCACGATGACGGTTCACCAACAGAGTTCCCCAAGACTTAAGTTGACGAAACCTATACGTTAGTGGGATATGGAGATGATGCCAATAGGTCCACTATCTACAAGTTTAACTTCTCATACCAATGGAAGTTTTTGCTGCACATTGTCCTTCATTATTTGTCAAACAAGGAAAGGGGATGCGATCGAATCCCATATGAACTAGGTTGTCTAGTTCATGGGTTGGTAAGAGGCCTTCACTTGAACTACTCAAGATTCATGTTGACCAATTTGATAGACAACCTTTAAAGGGAGACATTCTACATGTATCCCAAATTCATCCAGCACCTTATCAATTGTGAGTTGGACCAGAGCAAGCTTGTTTGCACAGCTGCTCTTCCTGTCCCTCACATGAGGTTGGCCATCTTCAAGATTCTAAAGAGGATGTCCACCAACTTTACCGGAAGAGAGACTCCATTTCTTCCAGGTATGATTAAGCGCACAGCTCCGATGACATCCCTGTTAACCCCACAGGTGATGAAGCCACACCAGCAACCACCCTCACATTACCAACTCTACCTTCTCACCCTATCAAATACAGATATCAGAGACGCCCCAAATGAACCCTTGTTCAATCTACTATGATTAAGCAAGCCCTTCCTGTTCTATCGAAAAAGACTAGAGTGGAAACATGGGCTCCCACTCAGTCTGAGGTCTTACCTTCCTTCCCTATTGACCTTAATGTGGGATATGAGTTTCCTTCTCTTAACCCTCTGAGCCCAAAACCCAAGCTGAAAGCCCTTAGGGTGAGTCTCTATACTCCCCTGAGAAGCAAAAAAGGGACATCCCTCTATAGGCTTAATGCCAATAGACATTGACAAGAGTCTCAGGTCATTGGGTATCACTTCCATATCCTTTACTGACCTTTTGATAAGAACTGATGAGGAGATTATGTCTTTTCATGGCAATGAAGTTGATCCACAACACCCTCTTAAGGATCAAGAGAGCCTAGAGGGACCTCTTATCTCTAGGGCCCATTAGCAAAAACCAACTGATGTGTGTCCCACTAATGTGGGGGGAGTCATGTAGATTCAGCTTGCACTACTAAAGGAGACTCACTGGATCCTCAGGGCAATGGTAACATTTCTGAGTCTAAATCTACAGCAATTGTGCCCTTTGATGCCTTTGAAAGAGACATCATTAGGCATGGGGAACCAGGGTGCCAAGAAACCACATCTGGTGGGGAGGATGAACATATTAGGTATATTACCTAATCTCCCTATGATTCTTCAACAAAAGATGAGGGAAGTATAAAACTCACCATTCAAGACCTACTTTCTAAATCTCAAACCTTGAATCTAAGGTTAAGACTTTAGAGGATAGATCTGCCATTCAGAAACTTGAGATTGACAATCTCAAGGCTCAACTAGCTGAGAAACAGATTGGGAGATCTGTAGGCATATACCCATTCAAGTCTTATTTACCTCTTCCTCTAGCTCATCTAGCTCTCAAGATAATGCTACCAAAAAGGGGGAGAGTGTTCAGAGACAAACACATGTGGAACCACAGGATCAAGCTTTTAAGAACCGTTTAAGGTATGGTGCAGGACCAGTGAAGGGGGTCACTTACAACACAACAACACAAAGAGGAGATTAACCAAACTTAATCAAACAGTAAGACTGGATTAACCACAAGTATGACACTAAGAACACAAGTAATAAGTAAGAGACAGAACAAAAGAAAACAAGTGTTTAGTTTTCAAGGATGCAGTATATTGCTTTCTCAAGTTCTATTACAAGTGTTACAAAGCATAA
>BJCM01217823.1:0-22649 GCA_018326385.1 Flaveria bidentis | reverse complement strand
CTTATATTGTTTAATATTTCATTGTTTATTGTGTGATAATGTATAGTGAACTAACTATATAGGTTTGTGGTTGTTGTACATAATTCTTAGTCAATAATGATTGAGAAATGTGTTCAAACTTGATCATATGAAGTCCTCATGAGAATGGACCATGCTAATAGACCATACGCATGAATACTTCATGCTAATGGACCATACGCATGAATACTTCATGCTAATGGACCAGTCGCATGACTGAACCAGGAGAATGGATCAATCGCACGATTGGGACATAAGATTGACTCAGTCGCACGACTGAACCTTCAGTTGTGCGGATGGATCAATCGCATGACTCAGTCGTACGATTGGAAGACCCTAACCTATAAATACTACCTAATTCGTGGAAAAACATAACAATTCGAATACCTACGCACATAATCGTACCCTAGCCATCTAGAGACTCAAGAAAACCTGTTCCAAGTTCATAGATCACAGTTGATCTTGTTCTAATCGTTCTTAATGTTTCTTTAATCATTAGATTGATCTGAACTGCGTTCTCACTGATTGGATCGCCAATCAAATAGGATTCCACACTATTTGATCTGGTATATGCGCATTATCAGTTAGTACTCCGTCCGTACACGGTCCTAACAATGCCAATATTTTTCACGGTTTTAGCTAGGGATGATATGCATGCATGTTACGATTTTGATGAAAGAATGAGAAAGTCTTAAGTTCAAGTTCATGTTTTTAGATTTTACACATATTTTACGTTCGTATGTTCTTACTGGAAAGAATATAACTTTATAAACCCTAAAGGATAGTTAATTTGATATGTTATGGTAATAATGATGCAATGATAAGGTTTTTTGAGAAATCAAACAGAATGTGCTAAAGACCCATTTAACACTCGTAAGAAACAAAGACCCAATAACTAATACATAGCTTTCGTAACTGAAGGACTGATGCTTCGCAACTAGATATTTACCTCCGTAATGGAAGCATAGCCTTTGTATATGGAGAGTGACTTCCATAATCCAACAGATAGGAATAAAATAAACTATAATGCATTTATAACTGACTTAGTATATGTGTAAGGGGCAGTTTGGCAACTTCTGAATGATTAAGTGTTGAAATAATAAGCTGTCTGAACCATTAAGTGCCGAATCATTAAGAGGTCTGTACCATTAAGAGCTCATATATCATTTAACTATTAAAATGCAAATGTCTGACCAATTCAGATAAGAGGTCTTAATCATTCAACATTAGACCTCTTAACCATTCAGCACTAGTATAATGTTTTACCATTCAGAGGCACATGTCTGAACCATTCAGATATTTCCTCGTGAAACAAATAGTTTGAACCATTAAGGGCTGAACCATTCAGACATCTAAATCATTAAGAGGTTGATTACGAGTCTGCCAAACAGTCCCTAAGTGACTTAAGCCTTCATGGTGGCTTAAGCCTATGTAAGTGAGAAAGCCTGTTACAAGAATAAAATATAAAGTCCCTACAACTGACACATGATATTCGGAAGTGGGGTTGAACTATCGCAGCTAATCACACTTGTGAAATGTCAAGTTAAATCCTTCACATGGGATTAATCCTTACGTAAGTGACTAGAGACTCCATAAGTGACCTAAGTCCTTTATAACAGAACATAGCTTCTGTAGCTCCTAACACTAAACCAATTTCCCAACATACAAAAGTGTTACCATACATTACAGGTAAAGTCTAACGAAAGTAAAGTGTGATACATAAAAAAAAGTTAATCATACACAAAGTAAGCTAAAGTAAAGAAAGACAATGAGGGTCCATATAGAAGTTTCACATTTGAAATTACAAGAAATATGAATAATACATCAAGAACAATTACTCCACTAAAGCATAAATACGAATGACAGAATACGCTAAATGAGTTTTGAAAGCATAAATGATTTGAAGTAATTTAAGCATTGATATACGAGTCTTACGTAATGACAATCAACGAAAGTCTTGCATTCATTGCAAGCAATAGAAGTATTGCGTAATGATGTCTTGCATTTAATGCAAGATAGTTAAAGGGGTCTTTCATACTACGTAAAGAATGACTAAATGAGTTTTATATGAGTACAAGCTCATGATAAAGTAAAAATAACGTAAAGATAAATTACAATTAAAGTAATGGTAAAAAATGACTAAAGAAATCTTGAACTAGCGCAATCACACAGATAGAATAAAGCAAATAGAAGCATAAGTACTTAGTATCTATAATAACCTATAATAAAAGAAGGTTTTCATAAGACACGTGTCATCATTCTAGTATATCAAATGACAGGTGTCATCATTATAACATATTAAAAAAATCATTTTCCCGTCTCTCTCTCATAATAAATACAAAAGTTATAAAAAAAATTAATTCGACTTTCCTTTTTAAATAAAATATGTTAAAACAAATATGTTTCTATTATGTTTATTGTCTCTCTCATATTAAATGATAATTATTTTAAATAAGTAAACTAAACTATTAAAATCTAAAATATAAATGTAGTTATTTTAATAATTTATTAATACATATTAAATTAAATATAAAGTAATAATTTCTAATTCATTATATGCTATAACTTTTAAATATTTATTATATTTTTACCTCACCAATGAATGATAACATCTCAAAAATAAAAAAATTATAAAACTAATGATTTTAATATGTTTTATTTATTCCACCCATATAATACATGTGTTCTAACCTAATAATATAATGTTCTCAAATACTAAGGGGCTATTTGATATCGACTGACCGGGCTAACCCGACAGACTGGCTGACTCGATCAGCGGGTCAGCCCGTTTGATATGCGTTTTGTTTCAGCTGACCGGGTCCAAGATGGCTGACCCAGACCTGAAAATTAAAAAAATTGACCAGGTCCACCCCACCATCCTACGCGACCATCGACGACCACCCCTCGGCAGCCGGCACGACCACCCATGGGGACCCCCTTGCACGGCCACGGAGCACGACGGGGGACGGAGGAGAGGGGTGATCGGAGGAGGAGGTCGTCGTCTGAGAATTCAATGTCGTCGGCGTCGGCGTCGAAGCTTTTGAAGTGGGAATCGACGGAGCTGCGGTGGAGGAAGAGGGAGGAGATGGAGAGGAGAAGGATGAAGTGGAGGATTGTGATGCCTCTTGGGGTTGTGAAGAAGACTGAAAATCATAGTTTCGCCATGAATGGAGGTGACTGTGTGTTTGTGTGTGTGTGTGTGTAGAGGAAGAGCAATTAGTAAATGAACTCTAACTTTGAATTTTGTTAACTCAATTTAAAGGATTTACAAGAGCACTCATACATGTGATCTCTGAATATGAATTGTCATTAAAAGCCACACCTAGATGATTTTGTTGATCCATTAACCCACCAAGAGATACAATTTGTTATTAATCATGATAACATAAACATAAATAATGAAATTTATTTTCAGATGTAGAATCAGTCAGCAAAGTCAGTAAGAAAAATAATCAAACAACCAAGTTTCAGTCAGATGTAGACTCAGTCAGAATTTCTAACTGGGTCAACTTCTGACTCAGTTAGCTCATACTAGGTTAGTACAATCAAAGAGCCCCTAAATATATTATTGGTTCTGGAATTATAGAACTAAAATATACAATTTTTATGTGAAATGTTTGTAAATCTTAAGGGACTATTCATGTAACACATGCGTTTATTATAGAAAGCTTTAAATTGTCATTTGAACATTGAAGGCGCAACCAAAACTGCAAATTAACGGATGGGGAACGTTTACGATTCACTATTTACTATTTTAGTAGTTGATTTGTTCTTCATGAACAAGAATCGGATCTCACTGCATCACAGAGTGATCATCACTCATGATCATGATCATTCTCATTCTCATTCATTCACAATTCTCAACTTACGCCCCTATCGTTTCTTCACAATCAACAACGTTCGTAAATGGCCGGAGGTGCTGCCGGAGGCTTTCTTACTAGGGCATTCGAATCGATGCTCAAGGAATGTTCGGGGAAGAAGTATAATTCGATTCAGATTGCGATCCGCTGTTATCTAGGTTTGTTGTTTTTCATAATCTGTTTGATTTGGTTTGAAATTTCAATTCGTCGGTTTCGGAGCGAGTCAGTGTGTTAGTGAATGTGTAATTGATGATTCTGGTTGAATGTGTTGTGTTCGATGGATTTTTGGATGCATGTTTGATTTTGGAAGGAAATTGCTATATGGTTTTGACGAGAAACATGGTCATATAAAGAAGTAAATCTGTAGGATTGGGTTTAAAAAGCACGCCTGAGGCGCTTTTATGTGTGAGATGCACTAAGGCACAAGCCCCGTTGTTCTTAATACTTGAGAGTCGAGACTCGCAAGTAAAACGACTTGAGGCGTGTGCATGAGGCACCACTCTGTGTACATGTAGCTTTTTAGGTTGTATATATAGATTATTTATATTTAATCATGTACTGAGTGTATTTACATTTGAATTTTGTGTAAGTGATGCTGGAACCTATTAGAAAGATAATAAAAGTTGTATGAATATCTTGCACCTAGTGTACATGGTGTGGTGCGCAACCCTATTGCCTTGGTGCCTTGTGCTTTTTAGAACCAAGTTTGTAGGTGGGAAACAACATGTTACATCTTAAATTCTCATGACATATGCAACAAAATGCCCCAAAAAGAAATCTTATGTTTTGAGAATGTAGCCATGAAAAATAAATTTTATAGAGCACTATTTGGTATTTTGAAACCTTTAATTTGTACAAGGAGAGGGTCATTGGGATTTGAAAGCTTTTCATACTCTTCCTTAGGTTTTGTACAATTGTTGTTTCTTGTATCAAATAGACATAAATTCAGGTTCCTCATGCTTTTTCAGATAGTTCAAAAGCTACCAATCAAGAGGCAGCATCAAACAATAACAACAAAACAGCATCTTCAAGTGAAGATAAGAGGTGCTTATTGTATACTAAGTAATGCATGCTCTTAAATATATTTAACCTTTACGTGCCTATTTTTGGCTGCAGTCCTCGTTAGAATTTCTAAGTGGCTAGAAATCTGTTAAACAGATGAATGATATCAACTAACACTCTCAGGATGAAGAGTGATATCGGCCAGTTTATAACTGAAACCTGACAATCATGTAGTTGAACTATTAATCAGTGATACTATAAAAGAAGCCAAGAAGCATGTATATGCACACACATGCACATCTTGTCAGGATTTGTACTTTATGATGGGTAGGCTAAAGACTCTAAACCATTAACATTTTATAGCAAAACATATATTGAGGCACAGTCATCGAAGATGTTCCTCCATGATTGTCAGCATCTCATAACCATCACTTTTGAAATCATGGTTGATTCAAACATTAAGAAATCTAATGCTGCATTTGGTTTAGTGTACTTTAAGCTGTATTGTTCTATAAATTAATGGAAAATGTTCATTGGTGCATGTGCTTTTGAAAAGAAAGTTGAACTGGAAATCTGAATTTGGTTAAGGCACTTGAATCAACGACCACCAAGACAAAGTAAAAGCATACTGTAGTGGCCATTTGGTTTATTTAATTTGAGACAAATGCTTTAAGATACCTATTTATTGAGATGGTGAGATCTGTTATCTGAAGTTAATTAACATTGATTTAATTTATCAAAATGGAGCTTTGTGACAGTGATGATGGAAATGCAAGTACTGAAGTGGACTCAGGTGGAAGTATCACAAAGACCTTGGCAAATGCTGGCCATTCTTTGGAAGGAGTTGAAGCGGAACTTGTTCTTAATCCACTTCGACTTGCATTTGAAACCAAGAACCCAAAAGTCATTGAACTTTCATTGGATTGTATACATGTATGTCACTTTCTGTTTAGTACTTGTAGCGTTAACTACTGAATATTACAGATTCCTTTTTTTTCTGAAAAGTTCTGTTTCAAAAAGATAATTTTTTTCACATCATGTCAACATTTTGTAAGTGCAGAAACTTATTGCCTACGATCATCTAGAGGGTGATCCTGGCCTGCAAAACGGTAAAAATGTTCCGTTGTTTACAGACATATTGAATATGGTCTGTGGTTGTGTTGATAATAACTCACCTGACAGGTATATTCTTTAATATTTATATTCCTTTTTTTTACTTTATTCTTTTGATTTATCTGAAAGTTTCTCCAAGATAAAAATTTTATATAGTAACTTCTGAGGACATTGATGCAGTACAATTCTTCAAGTCTTGAAAGTGCTACTTACTGCTGTATCATCCACCAAGTTCAGAGGTAATATAATTGTTAAACGGGTTTTGTTGTTGTTCTTTTGATAATTATTTACTATTGTTTCGGCAGTTTCATATAGTGCAAAGTCACATAATGTTCTACCCAACTTTTAAAATACTTTTTTTCTGTTTGTTTAAATCTTCTTATAACAATAGGCTGTGTAAATTACTCGTTTGTCTTTGAATCCTTTTGCTTCATATATTACTTAGCAAATGATATGCTTATGTTTGCTATAGTGAGATTGAAGAAAGTTGGTAGAATATTTTCTATCACTGTGTTGACAGTTTTAAAGGCTCATGACATCCGGTTTTAATGATATAAAACATTATTTTATGTTATATTTGATGAAGTCAGTTGTGGTTGGACCATGGTTGATTTGATGATTTGTCCATATATGCAGTTCACGGGGAGCCATTGTTGGGTGTAATTAGAGTGTGCTATAACATTGCTCTCAACAGGTAACTACCATTCTTTTATCGGAATATGTATAACCTCTTTGCAAATGATTTGATAGCCTCTTTTCAATGTCTAGTAAAAGTCCTGTTAACCAAGCTACATCCAAAGCAATGTTAACTCAAATGATCAACATAGTCTTCAGGCGAATTGATACCAACTCGGTTTGTATCTATACCTTTGTGTGTATTTTTTTCAAACATTTGGGAAAAGAGTAGTAGAGGTGAATGGGTGGGCCGGGCAACAAATCAAAACTGTTTGTATTGAAATGGGCCTTTTATATTACAAATGAAAATCAGCAGGGCCAGGTTGACTTGAAAACACTTTTGTGGCCATTTATAATTTCTTTTATCAAATAATTAAGTCGAAGGCAACATTATAATCATAACAATAATATGAATTCTTGACCTGTTCCCCCTTTAGCTAATATTTTCTATCTGCCCATTTGAACCTTTTTATTAAATACAACCCAAATCCTACTTATGTTAAAGTCTGTCAAAATATATACCTTTAAGTGATAGTGTTGGTTCCCCTATATTTTAGCTTTCTTTCAATGCTGTATTTCTTGCCTTTTAGGTGATTTCAGATGGTCAACCAGTAAATAAAGGAGGTGAGTCATCAATGGAGGTAGAAGAAACTTCACCAGCTGACGAGGATGCTCAAATGTTGACTCCCACTGCCAACAACACATTGATTGCACCTCTTGAAGAACTACAGAATATTGCTGGTGGGACTGACATAAAGGTGCATAATATCTTATTCATTTTAAAATCTCACTTTGTGAAGTGTGTTTCAAATGCTATTTGATCAGCAACACCAAGGTGGTTGACCCTTTTTGTTCACAGGGTTTGGAGGCAGCTCTTGACAAGGCTGTGCAGCTTGATGATAATGGAAAGATAAGGTATATAATATCCTATATTGTTACCATAACTTATTTACAATAATAACATTTTGACTTCTACTTAATTCTTAAGTGGGGTTGATCCTGAGTGCATGAGCATAGCAGAACGTGACGCGTTGCTTGTTTTTCGCACCCTTTGCAAGGTTTGCATTTCTTTGTATCTGCTTTTGTTCTCAAGTCTCTTGGCTTAAAGAATAATTCTCAATGTATATTTTATTATTGCAGATGGCTATGAAAGAAGAAAATGATGTAGTTACCACAAAGACACGAATTCTATCTCTTGAACTTCTACAGGTATTCTATTACAGCTGACAACTCATCTTTTTGATCAAATTAGTTGCTCAAAATACGAAATTTTCAGGGCATGTTGGAGGGTGTTAGTCACTCGTTTACCAAGAACTTTACTTTTATGGACTCGGTGAAAGCTTACTTGTCATATGCTTTGTTACGGGCTGCAGTTTCACAATCCCCCACAATATTTCAGGCAAATTATAAGCTTTATCACCCAATTTCTTCTCTCTTTATTTAGTTTAAAAAGAGTCTTGGATTTTTGAAATGATATTGCATCATTTTTTTCACAGTATGCAACTGGAATCTTTGCTGTACTTTTGTTGAGATTTAGGGAAGGCCTCAAGGCAAGTTATGACTGTTTTACTTTAGACATATTTTTTGAAATCAGTTGAATTTCTCATGAAAGTTCTAAAATTCATTTTCAGATTGAAATTGGCATTTTCTTTCCTCTGATTGTTTTGCGATCTTTAGACAACCCTGAATGTCCACTAAATCTCAAATTAATGGTGATTCGGTATGGCATCTGCTTACAATTTGAATTATAAAGCCCCATTGGTTTTGATTCATTAAATGATTTGTTACAACTTCATACTCTCATTCAAATAAACATCAAGGATGCTGGAGAAAATTTGCGAGGACCCTCAGATGCTTATTGATCTATATGTGAACTATGATTGTGATCTTGAAGCTCCTAATTCGTTCGAACGAATGGTATGATTATCCACTTAATATTGGTTTAGTTCAGCATATTTTGGTTTGAGTTGTTGAATTTGAATGTTATTTAATGTTTGTCGTGTTCTTTTCTTTCACATTTAGGTTACAACACTTTCCAAAATAGCCCAAGGGACACAAGATTTAGATCTGAACTCTGCAAACTCTATCCAAACTGGAACTCTTAAAGGATCATCACTTCAGGTATATATATCATTTGCTCTCTCTTTCTATGAAAATATCAACAAGTGATGCTACAAACTTATTGCTAGAAGTGCTTATTAAAGTATCTCCAAAAGTTTTTTTTTTGTTTTTTGTTTCTTTTGTGGGACCTTAATAATACAATGTGTAGATGTGTTGACTTTTGTCCCTCCCAGTGCCTTGTAAACGTCTTAAAGTCACTTGTTGAGTGGGAGAAGTTGCGTAGAGAGGCAAAACAGAATAAAGACAAACAATCTATTTATGAAGAGGTTTCATCTGAGGATCCAGAAGCAATAAACAACAATGGTTCAGTAAATATATTTGAGAAAGTGAAAGCTCAAAAATCAACAATAGAAGCAGCCATATCTGAGGTAGTTAACGACCCATTTAACACCAAACAAGAAAAAACAGTTAGACTTGAGGTCACTGGTCTTTTTCTGTCAAAATAGATCCAAGATTTCCATGTTCTTTTCCAATTCTTTTTACCCAATTAGCTTTTTTAACAATTGCTACCAGTTCAGAGAAATGTCACTCAAAGTTATAACAAAATCCATATGCATATAAATTTGACTTTAGCCGTCAAAGTGCGTATATTTTCGGGTGGCAATTTGTGTTTCACTTATAAATGGTTGATTTTCGTTATGTATCATCCCCACTAGCAGTTGAGTGGAAATGGGTTGAATGACTCAAAGGGAAGTCAGTCAACCTATTTGACACCAGTGAATGTGTACTGACGCAAAAAAGTAGATTATTATTGGAAAATACATAAATTTTGTAGTCATGTTTGACACTAGTTATTTGTATGACATTTAAAAATTATGGACAAAAAAAGTGATTCGGATCAACCCGTACCAAAATTAGTGGATTTGACCTGAGCCTTTTCTATCTACAATTCTACACAACCCGTCTGATGCGTCCATTTTCCACTTTTATTTTCTGGGAATAGACTAACACATAGCTATGCAATTATACAAGAAACAAGGATTTAAGAGGTTCTAATTACATATCATCAATAAATTACAGTTCAACAGGCATCCTACAAGGGGTATTGGATTTCTCACAGCAAATAGGTTGGTGGAAAATACACCACCTTCAGTAGCACAATTTCTCAGACATACATCCACTTTGGACAAGGTACATCTTATATAAGTTATAACTGATGTTTACGCATAGATAAGATGCTAGAAATCTTTAACGGCTGGACTTTCAGGCTATGATCGGTGATTATTTGGGTCAACATGACGAGTTTTCCCTTGCTGTAATGCATGCTTATATTGATTCTATGAATTTCTCTGGAATGAAGTTTCATTCAGCCATTCGTGAATTTCTCAAAGGCTTCAGGCTTCCGGGGGAAGCTCAGAAAATCGATCGGATAATGGAAAAATTTGCAGAGCGGTAAGCATCTTGTATATGTTTTATCTCTTAACGGGTCAAATGGGTGGAAAAAAGATAATAAGAGGAATAGGGCCAGATGGGCAGAATCGGTTAAAAGGGTCAAACGCCACCCAAACTGTACTTTAAATGCACAAACCTCTTGAATCGTTTTATTTAGAAATTAGATTTTTGACATAACCTAACCCATACCAAAAGTTACCGGTTTTGACCTGTTATCCAATTCAGATGGCAGGCCGCGCCTATAAGAATGCATTAGTTTTGATTGTTTTGCTTTGCATTGTGCATGTAAATGATTTTTATTTGTAGTTTACTCATATTGTGTACAAAACAGACATTCATAGATAGATGTACCCAATATCCTTAACTTCTAACACCACACAGTTGTGTGACTGTTTTTATTTCATGTTGGTGACTTTTCTTGAATGTGTTGCCATTGTTGCAGTTACTGTGCAGATAATCCCGGACTCTTCAAGAGTGCAGATACTGCTTATGTTCTTGCATATGCAGTTATAATGTTAAACACTGATGCTCATAATCCAATGGTGTGGCCTAAAATGTCCAAATCTGATTTTGTGAGAATGAATTCCACAAATGATCCTGAAGAATGTGCACCGAAACTACTTTTGGAGGAAATATATGATTCCATTATTAAAGAAGAGATAAAAATGAAGAACGAGGCAATTATTATGGGAAAAAGCAGTTGGCTAAAATCAGAAACTGAAGAAAAAGGGGGCATTGTTGGTATTCTTAATTTGGCGCTCCCAAAACTGAGGAGTCAATCCGACCCACAGTCTGAGAGTGAAGCTATTATCAAACAAACACAGGAAATATATAGGAATCAAGGAGCAAAAAGGGGAACATTTTATACATCCCAAAGGATTGAGATTATAAGACCAATGGTTGAAGCTGTAGGGTGGCCTTTGCTTGCTACATTCTCTGTTATGATGGAGGAAAGGGAAAACAAGGTTCGAGTTGTTCTTTGTATGGAAGGTTTTAAAGCGGGAATTTACATCACACATGTTCTTAGAATGGATACTATTCGATATGCATTTTTGACATCATTGGTCAGGTGAATTCCTACTTTGCATCAGTCTTGGTTGAATTTTGAATTTTTTTACGCTGTACTATTTAGAGGGGGCAAGCTGGGCAAGCAAGACAGGTTGGGTAACATGTCAAAACGGGTTGCATCAAACGGGGTTAGGTTAGGTCTGGTTGGGTTGATCCACACATACTTTTTGAGATAAAACCCAAGCCAAATTAAATCATTTGCCGTTTACCCTCTATTTTCTGTTTTGGGGGCTCCATCTGAACTCTTTCCCCATCAAGTGAATTATGAATAGGACACCACAATCTCAGTTCTCCTCAAATCTAGTAAAAGGGCACCACTTTTAAATCTTCATTCTTTTCACATCATATGAGATTGATTGCTAAAACAATATATATTGATACGAATCCCACATTCCAGATGGGTCGGGTCAAGCCACCTGGACCCTATTCCTTCTCAGGTCAGTTGAGGGAAAAAATAGTGGGGGAGGGCTGAATGGTAGTGGCTGAATATTAGGAGAACTTTAGGGGGAATTAACTGCTTGTTTATGTTTATTTTGTTAATTAGTGTCTTGTAGTTGGAGATTAGCCCTCTTGAAGTGGCTGTGTTTGAATTATGTCTCAGTGAAATCAAGCCGACTAGTTCAGTTCTTATCAGAATCTCTCTTTCATTTTGTTTAAATTATTGGCTGGCTCTTGCAGATTCACTTTCTTACACGCACCAAGGGATATGCATAGTAAAAATGTTGAAGCCTTACGGACTCTACTGGATCTATGTGACTCAGAGCCTAACACGCTCCAAGATTCTTGGAATGCCGTTTTGGAATGCATATCTAGACTAGACTATACTACATCTAATCCAGCCATGACTGCTACTGTAATGCATGGAGCTAACCAAATCTCCAAGGATGCAGTTGTTCTATCTCTTAAAGAATTGGCTGGGAAACCATCAGAGCAAGTTTTCTTAAACAGTGTTAAACTCCCGAGTGAATCAGTGGTGGAATTTTTTACTGCTCTCTGTAATATATCAGCTGAAGAATTAAAGCATAGTCCAGCCCGAGTTTATAGCTTGCAAAAACTTGTGGATATCAGTTACAATAATATGGCTCGTATACGCATGGTATTAATCCCTTCATCTATTTCAAGAATATGCTTCTATCCATTGACGCTATATTTGGAAAGATGAACAGGTTGGTAACAAATCAAAAATAGGTTCTGGTCGAAACAGTCATTTTATAAATAATGAATGCATTAGTTATGGTTGCAAAGACGGTATTATTACAATCATATTCCAAATCTTTTGAATAAGGCCCATTTAAGATTTAATAAAATCCAAATTAATCTATACATACGTAAATGGTTCGAAACTTTCACTGCCTGTCTATTGACCCACCCCTCTCTTCGCTGAAGAATACACAAGAGTGGGATTTAAATTCAAGTTCTAGATTATCTAAAAGTCCTAACTGATGTGTAAGCTTGCTGCAAATTCTTGTTACAAAAAAGATGCATTGTCCTAAGGACATGCAGTGTTTGACTTGGCCCGTAGTAAGTAAACATGTTTGAGTATTGATCAAATCCCTAAGACCCTAACATCTCCCATTAATAAGGACAAAAATAATAATAATAATAATAATGAACTAAAATAGAAGTTTTTCAAGTAATGATTACCAAATGGTTTCAAGAGAGTATCACTTTAGATCCATCATCCTATTTGTCATTTTACCAATGCACAATCCAAATCAATTTCCATACAACAATTTGTAACTATTAGTGTTGGTGATAAAGAATATGTAGGATTTTATAATGTTGCATTATTTTCAGTGGTTTTCAAATTGCTGAACATTTATATTTTCAGGTATGGGCTAGAATATGGTCTGTCCTTTCGAATCATCTTGTTGCTGCTGGGAGTCATGATGATGAGAAAGTTGCAATGTATGCCATAGATTCTCTAAAACAACTAGGCATAAAATACTTGGAGCGTGCAGAACTTGCCAGTTTAACATTCCAGAATGATATCTTGAAACCATTTATTGTTTTAATGCGGAATAGTCGGAGTGAAAAAATCAGGAAATTGATTGTTGACTGCATTGTTCAGGTATGCTTACATTATTTGTCTATGCACTTCATTACACTAGAAGGGAGATATTTAGGATTTTGAGATCCAATGGATGGTTGTTTTCAATCAATTTCTTATAATATGTTACTTTATAACCAACACGGGGATTGGAAACAGATGACAAAATCAAAGGTTGGAAGCATTAAATCTGGATGGCGAAGTGTCTTCATGGTATTTACAGCTGCTGCCAGTGATGAGTTGGAATCAATTGTTGAAAGTGCTTTTGAGAATGTTGAACAAGGTGCAATTCATTTCTTTATTTCCATCGCTTATTTTAAAACCGTGTTACATGAATATCTCAAGAACTGACTGACGCACATTTTTATTTCCATTATTTTTTGTAATGATGACATTCAAAAACTATATAAAATGTTGGCATGACTGAAAACACATCAGTAACTTTGACACTTGTATAAAAACTTTTTGAGATTTTGTGGGTTATTAGGGTGCAAATAAAGCTGGTTAGTTGAAATAGAAAGTAGACCAAAGTTGGTTACGTCTTTATGCAACTACCCCCAAAAACATACAATTATGTGTTTTAGTGTACTGTGTCTTACTAAATGAAATTGACAGTTATACTGGAGCACTTTGATCAAGTTGTTGGTGACTGCTTCATGGACTGTGTTAACTGCCTAATTAGTTTTGCCAACAGTAAAAGTTCTCCCCGCATCAGTTTAAAAGCTATTGCACTTCTCCGTATATGTGAGGATCGACTTGCGGAGGTTTTTTTTCATATTATCTATCACTGTCTTAAAGTTGAATATTTTTCCTGTATCAAGACAAACTGAGTGTAATTACATTGTTTTTAGGGTTTCATCCCTGGTGGTAGTTTAAAACCGATTAACGCCAATGTAGATACAACTTATGATGTTACTGAGTATTATTGGTTCCCCATGCTGGCTGGTTTATCTGACCTGACATCTGACCCACGTGCTGAGATCAGCAAATGTGCACTTGAGGTTTTGTTTGATTTGTTAAATGAGAGAGGAAGACATTTTTCTCCCACCTTTTGGGAGAGTATTTTCCACCGAGTTTTGTTTCCTATTTTTGATCATGTGAGGCATGCGGGAAAAGAAAACACTACAGCTTCCGGAGATGGGTGGATTCGTGAGACTACTGTTCATTCATTGCAGTTGCTATGCAACCTTTTTAACACATTTTACAAGGTACCATTATTTTCATTAAATATTATTTAGGTGTCTAAATTTGGGTTTTAACACTGGTTATTCGATTAATGCGAGTTAAAATCACAATAATCAGTTTTTAATGTTTGAATTATTAGATTTTGCTTTTCATTATCTGTTTACTTAGGATCAGTTAATCAGTTTCATACTGGCTGCAATAAAACTGATTATCTAAGGATTAACTAAATTCATCTATTTAGCTTTTTTAACCTGGAGAATTTACTCATCTGTCACATAATGTGTACCCTTTTTAAAAATATCCTTTTTTCTTCATTAATTTAAAATTTTTGGAATTTGCCAAATGCTCAAACAGTTTATTGTTTACAAATTTAACAGAAACACATTTTTAACGGCCCTTTTATTACTACTGATTGTGATTATTCAATATCACATAATCATCTTTTGAATGAATATCCAAACACCCCATATATACACACAAACTTACACATACAAGTTTATGAGCTGCACAACTGTAAAAGATCTCCTGCAGGAGGTATGTTTCATGCTGTCTCCACTGCTGAATTTACTGGTAGACTGTGCCAAAAAGACAGACCAGTCAGTGGTCTCAATATCACTTGGTGCATTGGTTCATCTTATAGAAATCGGAGGACACCAATTCGTTGTTTCTGACTGGGATACCTTGTTGAAGAGCATAAGGTGCTTATAATTCTATTTTCAACATATGTACCTGGCTGCTTCTTGCAAACAAATCATCTTTTTTGCTCGTCTCTTTCGCATTTACAGTTGTTGGTTCTTGCAAGTTGTTTTTTTTTCACAAATTTATAACAATAATGACACACGACAAAAATCACAAGTAGTATGTTTGGAAAAGCTCTGGATTTATGTTAAATCCATTTGTACTTCAGGGATGCTTCTTACAGCACTCTGCCCCTTGAGCTACTCAATGCTTTGAGTCTAGAAAGCACCAAGAATCAATCAGTTATGGGTGGTGGTTTAAAAGAACAAGAAGACAATAGTCCCTTGGTTATAATATCTCCTGGTGGTGAGCCACTTCATTTTCACAATTGATTCAAATTCTATATGTTTTTCAGAAAATTTAGTAATTACATTAAACACTCTCAATGGTGGGAATATCAAAATAACATGAACTTTATTCAACAGGTCAAAATTTATTAATGGTGGCAAAAGACAAACAAGAAGATGAGCCATCAACGGATCCACAAGAATCGGAAGGTTATGATTTATCAAAATATATTTTGAACAATATTTTTATTTTATCTTTTCAAATTATATACTTCACATTGAGGTAAGCATAACCAGAAAAGTTCCACAAAACATAATGAAAAAGATATGATGGTTTTCATCCTGTAAAGTCTAGAAAGAAAGAATTTGACTTTTAATCATTTGCAGGTCAAACTCCTTCATCTGAAAATTCTGACAAATCTCCTCAGAGGCCGAGCTTGCAACGGAGTCAAACAATTGGTCAAAGACTTTTGGGAAATATGAGGGACAATGTCCTTGTTAGAAGTTTCACCTCTAAACCTAAGAACCGGACTTCAGATTCCATAATACCTGCTTCCACATCTAAGGTACCGTGTTCCTAATTTTTTTTTCAGACTCATAACTAATTCCAATTCTTTTGATCACAAATCTCAAGATACTATATTACTTGGTAAATAACATATTACCTGCAATCTAGAATAAATAATCAACTTTTGAGTTAAGTAACTTCTGAAACAACAATATACTTGTTTATGGAGGACATTATATCTATTGATTATGTAATGGTTATTAAAGTAGATGATGACTAAATATTCGAAAACAGTTATGTTAAACTTGAATTGTATGCTTCTTGTAGGATATAGTTGCTTGACTACAGTTTAGATGCCGTGATCCATTTAGTATATGAGAACCTTTATACTTTTATGTAGTAACTATCCACCATTTAGTCCCTCGCAGTCTTATACCAAATGAATCCTGAAAATCTTCCATCTGAGATCAGAAGTAAAAAAACATACTATTTGGACTGTGATGAAAGATGCAGTTCTTTGTTTGGTGATTTATATTGTTGATAGGTTACTCAACTTCCTCTTTCTATAATGTACAGTCTTATGAGGAGCCAGAATCTGAAGATGTAGTAGAAAGCCCATATATGGGAAAAATAAGGAGCAAATGCATAACTCAGTTGCTATTACTAGGGGCTCTCGATATCATCCAGGTATGTTCTGTACTTGAGGTGGCCAAAGCCTGAATGGTTGGGCTGGGTAGGAAATTGGGCCTCATGAAACTTTCAATAAATAACTGTAACATACTATGCTATAATCTAGCAATTAACATGTCTGTTCAACGTGCAGAAAAGATACTGGAGCCAATTGAAAGGTTACCAAAAAATTGCCATTTTGGAAATTTTGTATTCGATGTTGGACTTTGCAGCATCATATAACTCGTACACTAACCTCAGGTTACGGATGCAACACGTTCCTCCTGAAAGGTTGGGTACTTGCATATATAATTGTGTTTAAATATGACAGCAAAGACTATAGATGTCATATATAATTGGGTACTTGCAATAATAAGCTCTAATTATTTAATAAAGAAATTTAGGAGGTTGTATGAATTTATAACACATTTTAGAGTCTTTTGACTCTTATAGACAAATATTTTGAATTAACCTACTTGAGCGGTTAAATATGAAACATAACCATGGTTGACCCATTTATAAGAATCGGTCAAAACTATAAAGATAAAAAATTACTTGTTTGCCCATTGTTGTCTTTATGAAGGATTAAATGGTGATATTGATTTTGGTTGACTATGTTATATGATTTGGGAAGCCATATTTTAGACATTTGACTAATGATAAAAACACTTTTGTTAAACTAGAGTCAAACATTGCTATATTCATGGGACGGATTCAGATGCTATTCAGAAGACAATCGACCTTATCGTTCTGACTCAAACTAGTTTATCTTCATTCAGGCCACCATTAAATCTTCTTCGCCAGGAATTTACCGGGACTTGCATTTACTTAGAAGCATTATACAAGTCAACTTCTGGAATTGACTTAAACCAAAATGGAGAGCTTAAATCTACAAGTGATTATTTACTTGATGAGGCAGGAGATGATGATGATAGAGTTAAAACTAATGCTGAAGAAAAGCTTGCATCTTTTTGTGCTCAGGTACTTAAAGAAGCATCTGATTTCCAAACGAGTTTTGGAGATGGAACTAATATGGAGATTCATCAAGTTCTTGAACTTCGTTCTCCCATTGTTGTTAAGGTATTGGTTTCCTAATCTGGAATGTTAATTCATTTTGTTTTTTTCATTTTGACGATTGTTTTGAAAGTTATTGTGATTTGAATATTCATAACCAAACCAGACAGTCAGTTAATAGAACAGTTTTTTTAAAGAATGTTTGGATTTACTTAAGATCATAAGTTGTTTTAGTGTTTCACAAACTTTGGTGTTTGTCCGTCTTAACCCTTTAAGACCACCTGCCTAGCATAGGTTGTATTTACCTGGTCCCACTGAGTAAGGGTAATGGTGGGTCATG
This sequence comes from Flaveria bidentis, assembly GCA_018326385.1. NCBI lineage: Eukaryota > Viridiplantae > Streptophyta > Magnoliopsida > Asterales > Asteraceae > Flaveria > Flaveria bidentis. The sequence continues at coordinate 4,609 of BJCM01217823.1, read as the reverse complement.
AGTTTTTCCTAAGGGGTTCTCATCGTCAGCAAAAAAATGCGAACCTGATGCACTAGACCCTGCATGCACAGGGTCGGAGGGGTTTCCTGCCAACTTGAGACTAATGTATACATCCTTACCCTGTATTTTTACAAGAGGATGTTTCCATCGTAGCCTTAAGGTCACTTGACAAGAACCTTACCGTTGCTCCAAGGCTCGTTCTTTCTCATGGGCAGCAAAGAAACAAAAAGAAGTTATGATAATTTTGAGAAAATAATACATACATTGTTCATGTTTGGCTTTTGGTGTGTTTGTCCTATAATTTATAGTCACATGTCTACGGATTTCAGGTGCTCAAGAGTATGTGCTCAATGGACAACGAGATTTTCAGGAGACACCTCAGAAGTTTCTACCCTTTGATCACCAAGCTTGTTTGTTGTGAGCATGTAATCTCTTGTGCTATGATTGGTAGTGCTTATCCATGTGTAGCGTTTTGATATCATCAATCAACGAGGACCGTTAGATTTCTATCTAACATTGGTTATTTACAGATGGATGTCCGTTGCGCTCTAGCTGATCTTTTCAGCATGCAGTTATGTGGATTATTGCAGTAGTAGGATCATTGTTGGTAAAAGTTTAGCTTCTACTCATCGTCTTTCAAAGCTATTCATGAAGCTGTGACTGATATGTTTTTGAGTTATGGGATCATCACAAGAATAATGGAAATAAATGGTCAACATCAAAGGGTAGAGAGGATAGATTCAGGATACATAGGCGAGTTTTGGTTGATGAAGATAGTCAACTTTTTTATATTATAATATCTTCAACTTGAGTTTTATGTTATAATTTCTCATTCTTGTGTTTATTAATCACGTAATTCAACTCAACTCGTGAAACACATGTTAAAGTTATCAACTGTGTTTTTGTCCCTTCAATACGCAGCCAATTCTAAATTTGCATGAGCATTGGCACGTAGTGCTTCAACTATGATACATGCAAAGTTATGTAACTGCATGATTTAGTCTCTTTCTCATATTATATCATCAGGTCCAATAACATGTACAAACGTTTATGTTCTTAAAATTAATTTCGTATTGAATTGAATGTCACTCCCTCTTAAACTCTTATAATTAAGCTCCTATTGAAATGATTTATTAGTTTTTATTAGTTTGGTCTCTAAGATTCGTATAAAATTCTTAATTACAATTATTAGATTAGTTGAAGCCTAATACTTAATGATTAGTACTATATAAATTAGAGGGTTCTAAAGTGTAACTATGTACTTTATTTATATATGTGATAATCGTCGTTAGTGATATAAAATATAATTCACAATACAAGTTTTAATTTGATATTAGAGCCAAGTTAAATACTAATCTTAAAACACCTTTTTTTTCCTACAACCATCACACTCCCTCCATCCCCAACCCTATTGTCATCACCACCATCTATCACCGTCGCACCGCCACCATCTACCATCGCATCATCCAGCCCTCTTCCTTTTTTCGGCTTACAATGGCTTTATTTCCGGCCTTTTCTACAACTAAGAAACATTTTCACAACTCTCACAACTTTAGTTTCACTCTTTCTCTAACTAATTATGGTTTTTGGAAAACAATGATTCTTATAACTAATAATTTGTTTGGTTATGTTGACGGCACTATTTCATGTCCTCAAAATCTATCACTCCAACAACATCATCATCATCATTAGATAAAGAACCACCAACACCACCATCCCGCACCTTGACTTAATCCCAACTATTCTACATGGGTGGCCAATGATGCTCATGTATGCATGCTAATTATTTCCACCATTTTCGAAGCCTCTTTTCCCCATGTCTCGGGCTTTACTTTCAAGATCTTTGGCTATCTCTTGAATGTGCTTATGCATCACACACATCTTCTAGAGAATACTCCCTAAAAATACAAATACTCAAACTTGATATGAAGGATGATTAAACCTCTTCTACATTCTTTACAACATGCTTAAATCTACTCTTTTTGCTAGACAGACTCCTACATCCTTTAATCCTTTAATGAACGTCATAGTCTTCTTGTTGGATTAAGAAGAAGGCTAGTGCAACCAAAACCAAATCACTTAGACAAATTTTGATGCTACTTACAAAGGCTTCCGAAGCCAAGTGTGGAACTTCCGAACGAAGTAGAGTTCTTCCGAATACAAAGTATGAAATCAACTTCCGAAGACAAACTCTACTTCAGAATTTAAAGTATTCACTTCCGAAGATCAAGTCTAAGAAGAAAGGATCAGAAAACAACTTCCGAAGTATGAAGAAAAGAAGAAGTCCTCAAGCCTCGGAAGAGTAGCCTCTTCCAAAGTATAAGTGGCTTCGGAAGTACTTGTTCTTCCAAAGCCATTTAACCTTCGGAAGACACTGCTATGAACCAGTGGACATAAGTATGGTCTCTGACACTCCGCTGCAGACTTCTGATACTGCATGGCTTCTTCCCAAAAGGCCATGTAGTTGACCATACTTTATTCCACTGTTCACCTTTTTATGTTAGTACAAGTTACCAACTTTAGTTGGTAACAAAAGGTAAGTCAGGGACATGTCCTGACTACCATATCTTAGATAAGACTTTATCTAATTTACTTTAAACTATAGCTTTGTAGTATTTTCTTTAGTTAGAGGATTCTAGCTGGTACCAAAGTATATCCGGTTGTAGGTAGTATTATATATAGTTTCTCATTGTAACTCATAAGATTATGCTTGTAAGAGTCTTGTAACATTTTGAGTTGAGAAGCAATATATGCAAGTACCTTGAAAATTACTTCCTGTATTTATTACTACTTATTATATTATTATCAACTCTTAGAGACTCTGCTTTCATCCGAGTGTAGTTCTAGAGAGTTTGAGAGAAAATCAAGTGTTAAGTGATATTAACCGATCCTGCAATTGGTATCAGAGCTTTTTAGGCTCTTGATTGTGAGATCTTACCATCCAAATCAACTTGCTTTTCACTCCTTTTTACAACTCACTCAAAAATGGCCCTCAACAAGTCTGAAGTAGAGATGGGAACTATGACTAAAGCTCCCATCATTACTCCTGAAAACTTCAGATCATGGAGCAGACGCATGAAAGGCTTCATCAGGTATCAAGACAGCAAAATGTGGTATTCCATTGTTAATGGCCCGTATAAACCCAAGGTGGCAGCACCTGGTGGAAATGATGTCATGATAGAGAAAGCTGTTGAAGACTATTCTGATAAGGACCGGAAGAAGATGGACGTTGACAGCAACACAATGACTATTCTTATGACTGCAATACCTAACTCCATCATGGTGGGGTTTGAGCATTGCAAGTCTGCCAAAGAATTGTTTGATGCACTTGCTCAAATGTATTCAAGTTCTAATAACTCCAAGAGGGACTCACTGAAGCAGAAGTTTGAGAACTTCACCTATATTGCTGGAGAGACTCTCAGCCAGTAGTATTTTAGGTACATGGATCTTATTTCTTCTCTTTAGTCAGTGGGAATCACTCCTGAACTTAGAGATCTCACAAGAAAGTTCATGAGTGCTCTTCCAAATGAGTGGACATTCTACTATGTCTCTATCAAGAGGACAGAATACTTGAACACTCTCACTATAACTGAACTTTACGGCATCCTTGATGGATACCGTTTAGAGATGGAAAGCAAGAAGGGCCATCAGACAAGCAGACCTTTGAGTCTTCCTGCTAGCAACGCTTTGACGGTTGTTGAAGGCTCAGGACCCACTCAACCTCAGCAATACCTAACATACAACCAACAACCATCCTGCTCATCTGGACCTTACATCACCTTTCCTAAGACTCTAAGGTCTCAATAGGCTCAGCATAGTTCCTTTCAGGACAGTTGTGCCTTTGTCTCAGGAAGTGGACACTCTAGTGACTTTCAATACTGCTTTGATGATCTAGAGTGCTTCAGTCTAGATGATGTGGAGTACGTGGACATTATCCAACAAATGACTCTTTTAACCTACAGAGCGAAGTTGTTCTTCAAGAGAACTGGAAGGCAGTTTCCCCAGAACCCAACTAACATCAAGTTTGGGTTTGACAAAACCAAGGCTAAATGTTACAACTGTAACTAGCTTGGTCACTTTGCAAGGGAATGCAAGGCTCCCAAATCAAACCCGAGAACCCGACAGGCCTCCACACATTCCTTTACATTAAAGCCCATAGGAAAATCAACTGAAACAGCTGCAATGGCTTAAGAAGTTGACTGGAGCTTCATGGTACATGATGTGACTCCTGCTCAAGCACTCATGGCTGGAACAGATGATAACAAGGTATATGAACATCTTTGTACTCCTGTCTGTATTACTAAGGTTAAACTATATCAAGACTACAATATGGAAATTAAATCAGATATGGAGCCTTTAAATGTTTTGAAATCTGATTTTAAAAGGGTTAAATCTGACTACCAAAAGAAAGTTGAAGAGTTAGAGAAAACTATGTCCCTATTAAAACATGAACACACAAATTACAAGACTCAAATAAAGGATTTAATATCCAAATTGTCTGAGGCTCAAGCCCAGCTTGTCACTACTGAGGCTCAAGCCAGGAAGTATGCTATTTCTGAGCAGAACTTCCAAGCTATTATTGCATCATCCTCCCACTCCAAAATTTGTT
>BJCM01217808.1:0-12116 GCA_018326385.1 Flaveria bidentis | reverse complement strand
CCCTAGCCGTCCAAGTTCGTCCAGAACGTCCCTTCCAAGTTCATAGACTGTTTTTGATCAATCCTACTCTTTTCTTAACGTATTCTAATCGTTAGGTTTGATCGGATTAACGGTTTCTCTGATTGGATCGCCAATCAAATAGAATTCCGTGCTATTTGATTTGGTTTCATGTTGAATCAGTTAGTACTCCATACGCTATCGGTCCTAACAATTTATTTATTCATTGTTTATGTAATAAATAGATTAGGTGCATTTATTTTATTAGAAAATTATATTAGGATATGATTTTGTAAAAGAATATGCACAAGTTGAAGACCCAAAGAATAACACAAAAGACATGGATACTTGAAGCATTTGGATGTGGATTCAAGTGGGAGTTCATCGACACATATGATGTTTCATTGTTAACCCTTAGGAAAGACCTAATGACAACATTTGTGATGGCAAACAATTATAGTCAACTTAGTTGCTATGTTGATAATTTTGCTGCTATAGCCGTGAATAAAAATCCAGTCCAACATCCTAAAACTAAACACATCGGCATTAAGTATCACTTTATACGTGATTGTTTTGAAAAGAATTTAATCGATGTCGTTAAAATAAATACGGATTTTCAACACGCCGACCTCTATACGAAAGCTTTTGATAAACCGATATTTTTATGTCTATTAGAGGTTAATAGCGTGAAAAAGAAAAGTGATGTGATCATAGAGGATGAAAATGCTTAGTCCGATAAATTTATATTTTTATTTTCTTTTATTTTTATCTTTTAATTTCCTGTTTCTATAAAATCCAAAAACTCAAAAAATATTTTCGGTTTTAGAATTTTAGGGGGAGAATAGGTTTGATTAGTATTAAAGTAGGCTGCTAGATTCAACACAATACACAAGTAGACCTCATTGGTGGTTTAAATTACAAACTAAGTTGTTCAACCTACTATGGATTCCCATCTTATCCCTAGTTAACACAATCAACGATGTTCCAATAAGAGGTGAAGAGCAAAATAAACACCACATATGTGTGTGGAAGACCATAAAATATGAGCAAAGCACATGAAAAATGCAAAAGGCAATCAAGCTAATAACCTATGTTCTTGGTGCGATATCTGCAAAAAGAAAATAATTGCTCGAACAAGAAGATAGGTTGTGTGCCTCTCTGCTGTGCGGTGGCACTGACTTGAGGATAAGCATAACCTGAATATTCTAGAATTTATTGTTGTTTACGCCTCTCTGCTATGCAATGGCACTGACCTGAGGCTTGGCATCTCTTTGAAAGCTCTTAGAATAGTTTTTTCTTGAAATATACCCGTAAACGCCTCAAAAATCTCCTAAGGAATGTTAATTACCATATAAGCGTGGGATCCACAGAAGCTTGTTGAAATAATTAAACCTTAACTAATTACCAATGTGTGTCAAAAATCTGTGTATGGATTTAAGAGGGCAAGTATGCTGACAATCATTGTGAGCTGCAGTTCTTGAAAGTCAAACTCATTGTGTGCATCTTGTGGCTCTAGTATGATTTCCTAAATTTGCTATTGACTATCATTGAAAACAAGGATCTAGCATCAAGATAGTTTATTAGAATGTCCCAAGTGATTCTGATTTGCCTGTATGATTCCAAAAATGAATTGTACCAGAAATGATAAACAAGAATTGAAGTTCTGATGTCCAAGAAGTAAAATCCATTAGAATTACTCTAATAGGTTTATAATCCATCTCTAATCAAATATACAAAAATATGTCTTGATTTTGTTTATTAAAATTTCTTGTTGCTTTATTTTTTAAATTTTACTCATTTAGTAGGTAAAAGTCGGACTAGGCATCGAAATTCAATCTATGAATCACTCACTCAAAAGGATCACGTCTAAGGTGATCCACAGTTTTTTAAATTAAAAAGGTTATGTCTGAGATGATCATTGGTCATAACGTGTTATTAATTGTTAACAAATAAAGTGTTTGTAAGTGCATAAGGTCAAATTAACAAGTCAGAGTCATTCGCATGACTGGACCATAAGAATAGACTAGTCGCATGAATGGAGAATTTGAATGAACCATTCGCACGATTGGATCAAGAGTATGAGCCAATCGCACGAATGGAGGTGACTGACTGAGTCAGTCATACGACTGAACCCTAGCCGCACTAAGGATGTGACCGACTGGGCTAGTCGCACGACTGAGCCCTAGTCGCCCGAATGAAGCGTGCGAATGGATCCAGTCGCCGACTGAAGATCAAATCAGTATAAATAGGGCTAAAGTCGGTCGCATATCCTCGTCACCCTTCAATCGCCCTCAAATCACTCGAAATCACAAATACTCTGTCAAAATTTGATTTAGTCGATTGCTTACTTCTATTGTGTTACTAACGCGTACTCTCATCATCTGCAGGTAATTAGTGATTGAGATTGCATAAAATGCACGGTGTAATCAAACCCTAACTGACCCAAACTGATTAAAATCAAGAAATAAGTAACAACCATCAAATAGACAACCTAAACGTGTATAATGGTTAAAATGAAGGACATACAGTGATAGTTAGGGTTTTGACGAGTATAAAGAGTCTAAACACAACATTTAACATCAAGTTTTGACCTAGATTCGGGTTTAGAGTGTCGAACAGAGAGTTATGCGACTGGACACTCCGAATGAACTTCAATCGCACGATTGAACTGGGCGAATGACTCAATCGGCCGAATGAACTATGCGTATGACCACAATCGCCCGATTGAACTCAGCCGCATGCACAATTGCCTGATTGAACTCAACGGCATGCTCAATCGCCCGATTAAACTCAGCCGCATGCACAATCGCCCGATTGAACTCAGTCGCATGCTCAATCGCCCGATTGAACTCAGCCGCAGGAACAATCGCCCGATTAAACTCAGCCGCATGCTCAAGCACCCGATTGAACTCAGCCACAAGATCAATCGCCCGATTGAACTCAGTCACATGCTCAATCAACCGACTGTACTCAGTCGTATGGTTCAATCCCATGATTGAACCAGACTGATTTCAAAATAGATTAAGTTTCAAGTGCTAATGTTATGGATAAATCTAATGTTTATGTGTCTTGTGCTACAGAAACATGGCAGAGAGGTGGACTATCAACACCAAGCATGACATCTGTGCTCACCTTGATCCTACATCCCGGAATGCTGCTGAGTTCTCAGAGATTATAGCCTTTCAGTGCAGATCACGGATCTTCAAGGCTATCTCTACTCCGGGCACACCTTACAGATCCATCCAGCAGTCATTCTGGGAAGGTGCCAGGGTTGACAGATCAGTTGAGCCTCATTGTATACAGAACTCAATCTTTGGTCAGGAGATAGTGACCACTGAGGATGACTTGAGATGGGTCTTAGGTCTGGGTGAGGACAGAAACCACCCAACTAAGTTACATCCCCTGACTGTCCAGGGATGCTTTATGAGGATCAAGTATGCCGGTGACTTAAATGTCGGGGTATTGCACAAGAGAAACATGTGCCCTCAATTTAAGTATTTGGAACATGTGATCCTAAAGTGCATAGCCTCCAGGCATGATGGATTTGACGACCTCTCCGACCAAATCTAGAATGCATATGTTGCACTGGTACTGAACCATCCGTTCAGTTTCTCCTGCATGATCTTCTCCTATCTAATCGAGAACCTTGAAGCTAAAGGGAAGGAAGGATTCTGCATGTATCCATGGTTCTTACAGATGATTATTGACGAGAAGCTTCCTTCACTGCCCAAGGAGAAAAAAGATGTTGTGGTGCTTGAGGTGATCAATGATACCACCTTAGGCAGGATGAAGGTCTACTTGGGCAAGCAGGTGAAGCCCCGGTGAGAAGGTTGTTTAGGCATCTAGCCCAGGAGGATTATATGGCTCCAGCTAGGAGGAAGTGGCGTCACGACGATAGTGATTCTGATGTTGAGTCAATTGCTCTACCCTCCGATGACTCTGACGATGATGACCAAGGTGATGGTCCAGGAGGTGATGGTCCGAGTGGACCCGAGTCGGCTCCAATGATTTTCAGATAGATAAGGAGGAGGAGGAGGAGGATGAGGAGCCTCTGGTACGAACGGTGGGGAGCCGGGTCGTAGCCACTAAGAGAGGGCTCAGGGTGGTTGGTGGATGCTAGGGTGAGTCCGGGATGCTGTTACTACTGATGTTGATCCATCTTACACCCCGGACCTGCCCATCAGCCAAGGGGGAGCCTATGTTTCTAAGGGCTCCAGGGAAGAAGAGGATGGCTCACACATATGGAAAAAAGGGTAAGAGGCCGAGATTTACTTTGATCCCATCCACTACCACTGCCACTGCCACCACCCCTGCTATAACCACCCCCACATCCACTATAGCTACCACCACCACTACCAAACCACCTATCACTACCACACTCCCAACCACGACTACTACAGCCAACCCTTCACTATCCACTCCTATTCCACCACCAATATTCACCACTAGCACCACCAAGCAGGTCCATCAACTGATTCTACCTTCACCACAGGACCCATTCTACCCTTCATTGGGGTAGAGGAACAACTGGCTGCACTAAACCGCATGGTGCTGAAGTTGTTAGCTACTGATGAAGAAAGAGCTACTCAGCTAACTTAGCTTATGGAGCTAAATGCTGCCCAAGCATAGCAGATTACCCAGCAAGCCCAGCAAATCACCCAGCTTCAGGAGCTAAATGACCAATCAGTAAAGAGGATTAGGGAGTTGGAGGCCAAAATCAAGACGATCATGCTCAGACTAAACGGATCAAAAGATAAGCCTCTGAAGATTAGAGAAGGTGATGGTGATGGTGATGTTGATGATGATGAAGATGATTATGATGGTGATGATGATGAGACTGATGAAGAAGAGGATAGTGATGCTGACAGGTCAAGGGGAAAGAAGAGAGGAGACGATGATAAAGAAGGTGATGCAGATGCATCAGCCTCTACTCACGGTTAAGAAAGGAGGACAAAGAAAGCACAAGACCAAGGAGCATCATCCTCTACCCCTCCTGCTAAGAAGCCTGCAATTCAAGACAAAAGTAATGATTAGATGTTTATTTATTTGAAAACTTTTGTACTTGAACCTTGTATTATAGTTGTTTAATTAATGTTTATCTATGTTTGTCTAATATTTAAATGTCTTCATTAATTTCTAATGGTTGATGTGTTACATGTTTAAATCAAGCAGATCAAACATCTCAGCAAGATGAATATGATATTGCTCCCCTACAGCAAATCAAGTCTCAATTAACAATGATTCTTGATTTGCAAGGGATTGTCAGAAGGTTAGTGAGCTATACTCCCGAAGAAGGAGAAATCATACATGACCTGACTGATGAGCAACTTTTAGAGATGTTCAGGCTTAACCCATATGATATTGTCAAATATGCACCTACTTTTGATGTGACTAGTGAGGATGAGCTCAACGACATAGATGAAATAGAGATTGAGGATGTCACTGCTGAGTACTATCCAGAGTACACTGACCGGAGGGCAATGTGATCCCCAACTTTGGTGACACTCTATGCAGTGCTACGTTCGACAAACTGGATGAGATGGAAAAAGAGATAGAGAAGAATGAAAGCGAAGCCCAAGCCTCAAATGCTGATGTTGATATAAAGAAGGCTAAATGGGCGGCTTGTTTTGCTAAGATACGAGCCCAACTCACTGCATAAAAGCTAAATGCCTACACCAAACTTTACAAGGTCAAGAAACATTTAAAGGTATCAGGTAAGATCATTGCATGGGCATATTTTGAGGATCTTAACGTGTATGCAGTTAAGATGGAGAAGGGTATAGAGTACTTCAGATTCCCACACGATCTGAAGACTCTCCCTAGTTTTGAGCTCAACCATCTGGCACGCCTAAATTTGTTATATGTTGATCCGAGGAAAATGCCAGGCTGGTTTGAGGCTGCACTAAGGAAAGAATACCACACCAGGTGGGTAAACTTCAGACCATAACAACCGAAGAGGTACATCCGAAGGTCTGAAGTGGAACCGATATCTGGAAAGCCTAAGGTGGTGCTAAAGTGGAGTCCTCCACGCACAATGTCTAAGATTCCCTTGTAGGAAATGCCACAAGACTTCATTGGTGGTATTATGATTGGAGAACAAGTGAAGCGGTCATAGTTCTACAAAGAGAGAGCAAAATGGAAACTATCTGGGTGTTCGACCCTATGTGGCTAACCAACTTGTCAGCAAACGATGTCTATACGTTATACAAGTGGCCACTATTCTATCACTCGCAAGATATAGTACAAGCCCTCCAGTTCCAGAACGTTATATGACTCTATTTTGCATTCAAGATACATGCAGGAGTTACTAGAGAGGAAAAGTACAAGAAATTTGAGGAGCTAATGAAGAATGTTAGGAGCTGGTTTAGGAGCTAATAAGGAGTTACTAGGTCCAAGGGGGAGTTTGTTGATACATATGTACCTAGTTTAGGAGCTTAATGTAAAATGTCTTTCATGTCTTACATATGTGTAATGAATGAGTCGAATGAAATGCAATATGTGATTGATACTTATAATGTTTAATGTTTCATTGTTTATTATGTAATAACGCATATTAAACTAACTATATAGATTTGTGGTTGTTTACATAGTTCTTAGTCAATAATGGTTGAGAAACGTGTTCAAACTTAATCGTATGAAGTCTTCATGCGAATGGACCATGCTAATGGACCATACGCATGAATAATTCATTCTAATAGACTAGTCGCACGACTAAACCAAGAGACTGGATGAGTCGCAGGATTGAGACATAAGATTGGCTCAGTAGCACGACTGAACCTTCAATAGTGCATATGGATCAATTGTATGATTCCGTCATACGATTGACAAACCCTAACCTATAAAAGCCACCTAATTCATGGAAAAACATAACACTTCAATAATTTCGACTCACATACGTACCCTAGCCGTCTAGAGACTCCAGAGAACCTGTGCCAACTTCATAGTTTGCAGTTGATCATGTTCTAATCATTCATAACGTTTCATTAATCTTGATTACGTGCCATCAGGTATTTTTGTAAAGTTAACCGGTATTACGTGCGAATGTTATGTGGTTTATGTGTTGCTGGTAGAATTAGACACTGATGTAGTCAGGATAGGTAATGCTTAGGATATAAAGAGTAAAGTAAGTGGCTAATCACAACTGGCCACTTTAATTAAGAACTTACTATACTTGACATAAACAGAGTTGTTTCCTTGAATGACCGTGTTGGTGTTTGAATCTTTCGCGTGTGTGTGTGAAGATGGCCGGTGGTAGATCATCTAAAGCTTCGCGTGGTGGTGGACATGGTGCTGAACCACGGGTTACGAGAGGAAGGCCTATGGCCGAAAAGATGGTTCATGAAGAACCAGAAACCCCTCATCCGGAGGGCGGAGATGAGAGTGCTAACCTGAGAGCCTCAGTGAAAGAGGCGGTTGTGGAGGAAGTGCATCAAGTCATGCAAACAATCCTACCATCTGTGGTGACCGAAGTAATAAAGGCAGTTAGAAAGGGGGAGAGAAGGGTAAGGAGTAGACCTATGGGCGAAAGAAGACAGCCCAAGACTGAGATGGTTCCGTCTGATGACAAAGAAGAAGAAGAAGAAGCAGAGCCTGTGCAGGAGGCGATACGAGGCTATAACTATGGTGTGTTTATAAGATGCAAGCCCCCTCCTTTTGATGGAAACGGCACTGCTGCTGCTGCTCACTGGTGGGTGAGGGAAATGGAGGTTGTACTTGATATTAGCGAGTGCCGAGAGGACCAAAAAGTTGAAGGCGAGTGCCGAGAGGACCAAAAAGCTACTACCCACTCTTTTGTGGACTCGGCTCTGTGCTGGTAGGACAATATTGTCCAAGCTGAAGACAGAAGGGCCATTGGAAGAATAAGATGGTCCGAACTGAAAAAGTTGGTGATTCAGGAGTTTTGTCCTCACCGGGAAATAGACAAGGTTGAGAGGGAGTTTTTGCAATTAGAGGCGGGAACGATGACACACCAAGAGTACACCACGAAGTTCAATGAAATGGCACGTCTGGTGCCGGATCAGGTGACACCTCTGTCTCGAAAGATCAAGAGGTATATTCAGGGTTTGCCGACGGACATTCGCAGGCACATGATCGCCGCCCGACCAAGCACGTTTAGGTTAGCAGTGGATTTAGCAGGGAGATTGTATGATGAGAGTGTTGTGGTGGTGATGGTTGAAGGTAGTCGAAAGGGTGGAGGTGATAGAAACTGGAATGGGAAGAGGTTTGGTCGGGGTGGTGCCTCGACGAGTAACAAGAGGGCTCGAGTGGATGACCGTCGTGTAGTCACATCTAGTGCGGGGTCGAAAAAGTGTGGCAAGTGTGGGAAGGAGCACGGTGGCGAGTGTAGATGGGGGTTGAATGTTTGTTTCAAGTGTGGGAAGCCTGGTCATATGGCTAGAGACTGTGGAGGTATGAAGTGTTTCAACTGCGGGGAAAATGGTCATATGAATAGAAATTGTAAGAAGCCTAGAGCTGAGGGTTCTGGGTGAAGAAAACTGGAGGTGAAGGACTAAGGGCAAGCGCCAGGGCACTCACTATGACACAGGAGGAAGCTAGGACGGACCTTGATGTCATGTCCGGTACATTTCTGGTGAACCAAACTTTAGCTTTTGTGCTATTTGATTCTGGTGCTAGTAAAAGTTTTATTTCTGCTGCTTTATGTGCTAAGTTGCATGTTAGTAGTAGAAGTTTTGATGCGCCCTTCGATGTAGAAACTGCCATAGGTAAGTCTACCAGGATTTCTGAGATGATAGTTGTGATGTGGAGCTAGAAGGTCATAAGTTTCCTGTTAGACCGTTTGTGATGACCTTAGGTGGTTTTGATTTGGTTTTTGAGAGGAATTGGTTAGCGGACTACGAGGCGAACATTGTGTGTCGTAAGAAGATGATTCAGCTATCAATGCCTAACGGAAGTTTGGTAACTGTTTATGGAGATCGGGTCACGACGATCCCGAAGGTAATCTCAATGGCGGTGGCGGGAAAGTGCATAAGGCATGGATGTAACGCCTACTTGGCTTATGTAAAGGATGGGGATATGCCCACGCCATAACTGTCTGATGTACCGGTTGTGTGTGACTTTCCGAACGTGTTCCAAGAAGACTTACAAGGAGTGCCACCTGACAGAGAGATTGAGTTTCAGATTAATCTGATACCGGGTGCTCAACTTGTCGCCAAGGCACCATTTCGGTTGGCCCTGACAGAGATGAAATAGTTGATGGAACAGTTGCAAGAGTTGATGGATAAGGGGTTCATCAGACCGAGTATCTCTCCCCGGGGTGCTCCGGTCCTGTTTGTTAAGAAGAAGGATGATAGTATGAGGATGTGCATTGACTACCGTGAGTTGAACAAGTTGACGGTCAAGAACCGATACCCCTTACCGAGAATAGATGATTTGTTTAATCAGCTTCAGGGTGCCAGTTGGTTTTCAAGGATAGACCTTCAATCTGGTTACCATCAGTTGAAGGTGAAAGAGCAGGATGTTCCTAAAACATCTTTTCGCACGCGCTACGGTCACTACGAGTTTCTTGTCATGTCTTTTGGCTTGACCAACGCGCCAGCTACTTTTATGGATCTGATGAATCGGGTGTGTGGGTCGATGTTGGATATATCATTGATCGTGTTTATTGATGATATCCTGATTTATTCAAAGAGCAAGATTGAGCATGCCGGACATATTCGGGAGGTTAAGGAGACGTTGAGAAGGGGGAAACTGTATGCAAAATTCTCCAAGTGCGCATTTTGGTTGCGTGAAGTTCAGTTCTTGGGTCATGTGGTAAACCCCGACGGAATTATGGTGGACCCGGCTAAGGTGGAAGCAGTGATGCAATGGAAATCTCCAAAGACGCCATCCGAGATTCGCAGTTTCTTGGGTTTGGCGGGCTACTACAGGAGATTCATTCAAGACTTCTCCAAGATCGCTTCTCCACTAACTAAGTCGACCCGAAAGGATGTGAAGTTTTTATGGGGTCAAGCTCAAGAGAAGGCATTCGAGGAATTAAAGGTGAGGTTGACCCAAGCTCCGGTTCTGTCATTACCCGATGGGAATGAAGATCTGGTGGTTTATTCTGATGCTTCTTACTCGGGGTTGGGGTGTGTACTAATGCAGAAAGGGAAAGTTATAGCTACGCATCCCGATAGTTAAAGGTTCATGAGGCCAATTACCCTACTCATGACTTGGAGCTGGCAGCCGTGATCTTTGCGTTAAAGATTTGGAGGCACTATCTATACAGGATGAAGTGCACTATTTTCACTAACCACAAGAGCTTGAAGTACTTCTTTGAGCTGAAGGACCTGAACATGAGACAAAGAAGATGGTTGGAGCTCATAAAAGACTATGATTGCGAGATCCACTACCATCCGGGCAAAGCCAATGTGATGGCGGATGCCCTTAGCCGAAAGGAGAGGCCCGAACCGATTCAGGTGAAAGCATATCAACCGATCATGACCTCTGATGTAATGAGGCAAGTCAAAGAGTTTCAAGTTGAGGCACTGAAAGAAGATCATCTTAACTCTGAAAGGATGAGAGGTCTTGTTGGGGAATTGGGTGAAAACACACTTGGTGTTAAAACCTGATTTGGACGTGTGTGGATTCCTTGATTTGGGGATCTACGGGTGAAGATCATGGATGAAGCTCACAAGACTCGATACTCCATTCATCCCGGTGCCATAAAAATGTATCAAGATATGAAGAAAGATTATTTGTGGCCGGGTATGAAGCGCAATATGGTGGAGTATGTGAGTAAGTGCATTACTTGCTTACGCGTGAAGGTCGAGCATCAAATGCCGTATGGGAAAATCCAACCTTTGGATATACCAGAATGGAAGTGGGAGCACATCACCATGTATTTCATTACAAAGCTGCCACGAACTCCGAAAGGGTACGATGCCATATGGGTGATTATGGACCATCTGACGAAGAGTGCTCACTTCCTACTGATTCACGAGATATGTTCATCCGAGAGGTTGGCCGACCTGTTCATCAAGGAGATTGTAACTCGTCATGGTGTGCCGGTTTCCATTGGGTCCAATCATGACACCCGGTTTACATCTAAATTCTGGAAGAAATTCCACGATGCCATGGGAACGAGGTTACATATTAGCACGACTTATCATCCTCAGACTGATGGTCAGTCAGAAAGGACCATTCCGACCTTGAAAGACATGCTTCAGGCATGTGTTATTGATTTTAGGGGAAGTTGGGATGACCATTTACCGTTAGCTGAATTCTCATACAACAACAACTATCATGCCAGCATTGGTATGCCACCATATGAGATGCTATATGGTAGGAGATGCAGAACACTCGTTTGTTGGGGTGATATTGGTCAGAAGGAATTAGGGAGCGTCGAGGTAATCGAGGCTACGACTAAGAAGCTTGAGAAAATCAAAGCCTTCATGAAGGCAGCCAAAGATAGACAGAAGTCGTATGCCGATAAACGAAGCAGATTGAGTTCTAGGTGGGTAACCGGGTTATGTTGAAGGTCTCACCATGGAAGGGTATCATTCGTTTCTAAAAGCGGGGCAAGTTGAGCCCGAGATACATAGGCCCTTTCCGAATCGTTGCTCGAGTGGGAGAGGTGGCCTATAGACTGGAGCTACCAGAAGAGTTAAGTGGAATTCACCTGACATTCCATGTATCTCATCTGAGAAAGTGCTTAGCTGATGAAATTGTTCCATTGGAGGATATCGAAGTAGATGAACGACTCAATTATGTGGAGCAACCAGTGGCAATCATTGATCGAAAAGAGAAAAGGCTAAGAAATAAAGTGGTTCCTCTTGTGCGTGTACAGTGGAAGCACAGGAAGGGATCTGAGTCTACGTGGGAGACTGAAGAAGAGATGAGACGGCATTACCCATTATTCTTTGAGGAATAACAGGATTCGGGGACGAAACCTATTTACGAGGGGTGTGACGGGTGGTCTATAGGACAACCCTTTATGGTGCTAAAACATAAGTTTATCCTTCATTTACGCGTGTAATTGTCTTGAATTAGATAACTACAGTTGTTTATGTCTCAGATATGGTTTGGAAGCTTCAGAGGAGGAATGGGCAGCTTTGGAGGTGTTCGAGTTAAATGGGTTGGAGACACGGAAAAAAGAAGAACAAAGAAGAAGATTCAGG
>BJCM01217806.1:0-12029 GCA_018326385.1 Flaveria bidentis | reverse complement strand
AAGTGAAGAAGATATGTGGTGAAGAAGAATGAAGAAGAAGAAGATGATGAAATGAGGCTAGGGCTGGAAATGGGGTTTATATACCCAGCCCAAGTTTGCAAAATGTCAATTTTAGTCCCTACACTTAGCCCCCGAGTTCCCAAAGTTTGTTTCGGTTGAAAACGACTTTAAGCGTGTTTGTTATATTAATGTTAAAAGTGTGTTTAATGGTAATTGATAACTTAAAATGGTTTTATTAATGACAATGATTATAGATAAAAATGATATAGTTAGTGATAATGGTGATTAAATTTGTAAAAGGTATTGGTTTAGCACACGTTCACGAAGGAAGTACAAGTACAAAGGTAATAAAGCAAGCATGATTTCCATAACAGGAGTTCATGAAGAAGAGGAAGAATAATTAAGAAAAAGTTGATGGTTAATTATGTTAATTGACGGACCTTAAGGTGACGGATGTCACACATCGTAATAGGCTAGCTAACACAACATGGTTGTGCACCTCCATTCATATTGCTTGCAAGACTTTCTTTCATTCATTACGTTCCACTTTTCGTTACAGTTATCTTTCATTTCCATTATATAATATGTGAATCCAAGGATTGCAATCAGGAATTATCAATGTTGATTGATGTCACGTTAACGTTTGCGGAATCAACGTTAACCTGGTTTAATTGTTTGTATTAATTTCAATAACAATAATGATTAAAGAACAAGATGAACACAATGAATGAAACACAATTAATGATCAAACAAAAATTCAATTCAAATGTATTTCAATAAAAACATGTTAATGATTACAGTCGAATAAACAATGAATGAATGAATGATATTGATTTTAGTATTTGATGATATGACGGCTGCTAGGGTTTTGATTTGTGTGATGTGATGTTTGGTGGTAATGTTGTTTCTTGGATGTTTGCTGTCGAAGCCATTTAATTGATTTGAAACCTAGGATCCATATTTATAGATAGTAATGTTTTCGTTAAAGAAACACTGGATCTCTTGGGATTTGGAATTGTTTCTGTTAAGGAATCATCGGATTTCTTGGATTCGCATAACTGCCTTGTTGACTTGTTGACTTTTAACACTTGTATTATTTGAATACAAGTGTTTGGACTCCATAGGAATATTGTCTTCCATAGATAATTGTTCTTCCGCACGAGACTTGTTCTTCCGAAGCAAACTTGTTCTTCCAAAGGTATCTTGTCTTCCAAAGAAAACTTGTTCTTTCATCCTTAGAGCTGGTTGTTCATCCATAGAAGGTCTTCAGATGTATTTTACTTGTAAGAAACATATCTACGGAAGAACAAAATGTTCATTCCTAGATTTTTCTTACACTTGGTCAATTTTCAGAAATTCACCAATTATAATATTTTACATGCAAACATACATAAATCAACACACATATATATGGGTTAACCTATAAATTTAATGCATACACAATAATGAATTACAAGTATTCATTACAGATATTAATTCAAGTTCTAAGCCTATACAAAATGGACTAGATCTATTGATCCTTGACCTAACAATACTTCCCCTTAGGCTTAGACACTTGTAATCAGCTCTTCAAAATTAAAAGTTCTTTCAATCTTGCCACCATCCTTTTGTTGAAGTAAGATACTGCATCCTTTTGATCATCATACTTGTATTTGATCTCCATTCTGCATATCTTTTTAAGAGTGTCAAAGCTCAATCCTAGTATGTCTTCTCTATAGTCAAAGTTTCCACCACACATTGGTTATTGACTATTTCCGGCTCATCTTCTTCTGAGATTCTCAGTTCTAAAACATCTTCAATGTTAGTTCCTTTCAGTATCCCAACATTATACCTTCTTCTCTTGTATGCTTTAGCATGCAACTTATCCACAACTTGAATCATGTGCACATATAGACATAAGCCATTCTAAGCCCTTTCATCAGTTAGCTTTGGGAAGAATTTATCATGCAGGTATGATGTATAGCTTGGGTGAAGCAATTTGATCTCCACTGGATCATAAATTCTTATCTTATCAGCTTTCTTCCCTTCAGCATTCCTCAGCAGCACTAGCTTTTTTGTTTTCTTAACATAACCCCATTCTGTTACGAGAGATGTATATTGATTTCCTTTGAAGCTTTTGATAAATGTTGCATTTTGGTTGTTGTATCCAACCTTTTTTAACATTTCATCATCTACAAGTGAAGAGGGCTTAGATGTTGTTCTTTTGATTCCTTGAATTCTCTTTATATGCTCAACATCATCTCTTTTAGCCTCCTTGAGTACATCATCTATGAATTTTGTCTTAATCTTTCCCATAGACACAGAAAAATCTCTTCCCCTTGCATGGATTGGATAGTTAGACATGATTAGGCTTTGTAGATATTTAATATCTCTCTCAGGAAGACTCAGTAATGTTTCTACATCATGGAAGTATTGGATTCTTCCAGATGTTCTTTTGATATTGCACAATCCCAATCTGGATCATATTTCCAGGCCATAATCTTGTTTTCTTCCACAAAACTGGGAGTTGTGATGTGATCATAGAGCTCTATCAATGTAGATTTTTGTTTAGTGATTTCTCTTACTGTTGTGCCTAGAGGCCACACTTTTACAGGGATAATTGCCCTAGGCTCTCTTATTAGCTTATCTTTCCCTTTGTGTTGATCTTAGATTCAATAGTTATAGGATCAGCGGGGGATTGCTTTGTTTCTCATAGGATGAGATTGGAGCTTCAGTTCTGAATCTCTCCTATGTCAAGCTCAACAACCATAACATGCTCTATTATCCTCCTTAGCTCACTAATTGATCTTCCTTTAAGTTCATAGCTTTTGTAGTTGTGACCCTGTAACCAGCATATCATATTGTATTTGAGAGCTTAACTGTATCACATTGACCTGGATCTTTCTTGATTTTCTGAATTGCTTGAAAAGTTATGAATGTTTCATAGTCACAATTTGGAATTATGAATCTTGCAAGCTCAAACTCTTTCAGCATATTCTTCATCTCTGTCAGATTTGTCCTTTCAACCATGTCATATGGAAACCCATGGTTAATGAGTGCCATGAAAATTGAGGATTCAGGCCTTTCTTCTAGTATATCTTTGGTTGTCAATAGGTCTTCATCCTTTGCTTCTTTTTTGTTTTTGGGGAATCATCTTTGGTCAGCTCATCCCATTCAGCATAACTTTCAGCTTCATCATAAGTGATTGACTTTAATGTTGACACATCTACCAAAAGAGTGTGCTCAGGAGATCTAAGTTTTGCCTTTTTAGTTTCATCTTCAACTTTAATCACCTTTTGCTTTGTGGAACCCAAATACTTCCTCTTCCTTGAGTATAGAATCAGTTGCTTGGAAGATTCAGTAAGTTCCTTTTGTTGGTTTGATTCAAGAGCACAAAAAAGTTCATTTTCAGCTGTTCAATCTCTTCTTTTTTTCTTTTCAACAGAACTGATTCAGCAGAAAGAGATTTATTTGCTTGATCAATCTTTAGCATCAATTTCTCATTTTCAACCTTCTCAGCTTCTACTGATTCTTTGAGCTCAGAATCTTGTTGAAGCAAGGCATCAATCACTTCATTATTGCACTAAGCATCTTCTCTTAGTCTTTTGATTCTTGATTCTTGCTTTATTAGCAGCTTATCCTTTTCATTGATTACCCCTTTTAGTTCTTGAATTCTTTCCTTTCTCTTGTTGGACTTTACAACTAGCTTATTGTATTCAGCTACTAGATAGCTTTTTCTCAATGGAATGTCTTTATCACTGATGTCATCTTCATCATAGGCAATTACTTCCTCATATTTTTCTTCATCTCCCCTTTCTTCTTGTTAGTCAGCAATCTCATCTTTATGTTCTTCAGTATGAGCCACACTTGCTGAACTAGAGCATTCCTCTTTTGATTGAACAGACTTATCATGATGAGGTTGAGATTCAATATTCATGTTGAGCACAAATGGTTCTGTTTGATTAGAGGCAACTGGTTTTTCAGATTCAGAGTGTGATAGAGGGATGGTGCTTGCTTGAGAAATCAACTTAGTCTCACCAGAGTGAACTGAGTTAAGAGACTGAGTGATAGAAATAGGTTCAGTGTGATGGCTAGCTGGTGATTGTAGAGGAAGAGGAGAGATTGGATGAGTGTTTTGACTTGTTAAGGGAGATAGTTAAGAGTGAACAGATAGTATGGGAGAAATGGGCTGAGTGTTCTGACTGGTAGGTGAAGGGTGTTATGGAGACTGATGTTGTTGGTGAATAGGTGATAGATCTGGTGAGTGTGTGGCTTGTACAGAGTTGGTTGGTGAATCCTCCTATTGATCTTCCCACACAAGCTCTTGAGGAATGTTTGCATGAGCATCTACCACATGAGCAAACATGGGCATGTCTCCTCCTTCATAATTCCTGGGTATTTTATTCAGTACGGATCTACCCAGGTGTGCATGAACAAACACTTCACCATCTACAGCAGTCCCAGGCAGATCAACATTGATGATCAGTTTCTTAAACATTACAAACATATACATCTTGTCAACCTTCTGCACTTTGATGTGATCACATAAGCAGTTGAAGACGTACTTTGAGTAATTGTAGGTTCTTCCCTCAAAGACACCAATAATTCCTAAAGAGATACGCCTTGAAAATCTATCAAGTCCAGATTTTTTGTTTGAGATGCACTTAAGATAAGTGTGGAAGAGAAATTTGTATGGCTTGTAGAGTCTTCCTTTCTTTATTTCTCCCTTATTGAAGTTACCATCATACCCCACAAGAAGAAAGACTTTATCTATGTATTCATTCTCGAAAACATCAGGGTGACTAGCTTCTACATCTCCCAACTCAAGAACCCCTCTTATTGTCTATTCATCCACTCTCTGTAACACCTGGTTATTTATTTATTTTGAAGCCGACGAAAGAAGAAAAGAAATAAAGTCCTAAGTCGAGGGACCAAACTCGCCAAAAAAAGAAAGACGAGTGAGTGGGGTATATAAAGGGAGAGGGCAGCCCTTACCCTCTCCCCATACCCATATTTAAGCCAAACAAGAGAGGAGAAGAGAGAAAGGAAGAAAAGAGGAAGAAAAGTTGGTTTTGGTTGGTTTGAGTGAGCAAAATTGTTGAGAAGCGGGTCAAATCGAAGCTCTTCTTGTTGTGGTCGTTTGTGTGAGTTCTAGGACCCCTCCTTTACACATTTTTTGAATGATTTGGGGCTGGAATACATCTGAAAATCAGGTTTTTGAGTGTGTATGTGTGTGACCCGTATGCGTATGTGTATGTGTGTGTATGATTCGTTTGAGCCTTGCTTGTGAGCTTGTGTGTGCTTAAATGGTATTGTGGTATGCATTCCTAAGGTTTAGGATGGTTGATTTGGGCTTAGAATGAGTTTGGATGAGCTTGGAAGTCGAAAATGGCAGATTGGGTTCGGGATGAACTGCATTCTGCATCAGCAAGGGCTAGGCGACCGAATGAAGGCCATACGGCCGAATGAGGTGCGATTGGGGTTCATTCGCACGATTGAGAGTTCATTCGAACGATTGGGGCCAGTCGCATGGGGAGTCATGCGACTGAGGGTCCAATCGCATAAGTGCTCATCCGCATTAGTTCCATTCGCATAAGGTCCATCCGCATTAGTCCATTCGCACGATTGGGTGTTCATTCTCTTGAGTTTTCATCTGTATTGGTTCAATTGCATGATGTTCAGTCGCATGGAGGCCATGCGACGGAAGGGTGTCCATACGCCCGAATGGGGCTGTTGCACCCGAGGAGAAGTGTAGTTCACTTTCTGACTTTCGGGGGAAACTGCAGATGTAAGTTTAGATGTAAAGGTTCTCGTAAGTTCATGTAAGATGATGATTGAGGCCTTAAAGAGCATGTTGGGCATGATGATGATGATGTTGCATGATTATGCATGTTATGTATGTATGATGTTGCCATGTATGATGTTAATGACTGTGTATGATATGTTCCTTATTACGATGTATGTTTATCTTTCATGTGGCTTTACTATGAATGCTAATGAATGAAATGAAGTATTATGTAATGTAAAGTAAAAGATATTGAAAGAGGAACATGAAGTAAGTATGCATGCATTAATGAATGATGAAAGTAATGAAAGTCTTGCAAGAAGTGTATGTCGGGACACGCCATTAAGGTGTTAGCCCAACGGTGTGCGGGTTCACTACCCCGGGAGGATGCACATTAGGGTCTTTCTTTGTGATTGACCATATGTATGAACCATTGTTGCGTGCCTTAGGTGCTGTGACCATTTGGTGCCGAGCACCACCGATGAAGGTCTTTTATAGGCTTAGGTCCAGTACCACGAGACTGAAGGGCATAGCATATGACAATGGTATACCTGAACTTTACCTTAGGTATTGTGACCATTTGGTGTCGAGCACCACTGATGAAGGTCTTTTATAGGCTTAGGTCCAATACCACGTGAATGAAGGGTAAAGTTCATGGTGATGACGAAAGGAAAAGATGTAATGATGAACGAATGAATGAAAGTAAGAATGAATGAATGAATGGAAGTTAACAAACAATGAAGATAATATAACTATTATCTATGTGTACGTATGATGTATGATCGCATGAAAGAAAAGAACGGTTTTAACGAAGGAAAAGTATGTTTTATTTTATAAAACTAGAACTCACTCAGCAACGCTAACTTTGATATGTTTCCAGTTGGCAGGTAATGATTGCTGAGGATGGTACGAGGTGGCTACTCAGCTCTTTTGGGATGGCATCCATTTATTTAATGCTTTTGTGATGTAATCCAACAATGTATTTTGTAACTGATTGACGATGTATTATTTGGCAAAAGTTTTTATAATGAAATGAGATGTCATTTTTGAATGTTTAACTGCAATATTTTCATAAGGCAAATGTAGTTATATGTTTTATGTGCGATTAGCATCCAACTGTAAGCGTCCCGGGAACAGGGCCTTACAAGTTGGTATCAAAGTCAAAGTTTAAGTGAAAGAGGTAAATTTTCAAAATAAACATTAGCTTAAACTGAGAATGGGATACAAAGGGAATGGGATGCCAATCTGAGTAGTTGCGTGCCATCAGGTATTTTCGTAAGTTAACCGGTATTTTGTGCGCATGTTGCGTGTTATGTGTTGTATGTAGATTTAAATACTGATATATTCAGGATAGGTAATGCTTGGGGTATGAAGAGTAAAGTAAGTGGCTAATCACAACTAGCCACTGTAATTGGGGACTTACTATACTTGACATAAACTGAGTTGTTCCTTTGAATGACTGTGTTGGTGTTTGAATCTTTCAGTGTGCGTGTGATGGCCGGTGGTAGATCTTCAAAAGCCTCTCATGGTGGAGGTCACGGTGCTGAACCGCGGCCCAAGAGAAGGAGACCCAGAGTTGAGAAGGTGGTTCATGAAGAACTAGAGACCCCTCATCCAGAGGGTGGCGACGAGAGCGCCAATCTGAAAGCCTCAGTAAAGGAGGCTGTTGTGGAAGAAGTTTATCAGGTCATGCAGACAATCTTACCGTCTGTGGTGACCAAAGTAATTAAGGCAGTATGGGAAGGGGAAAGAAAGGAGAGGAACAGGTCCTCGGAAGGACGAGAGAAACCGGAGCCTGAAACGGTTCTCTCGGATGATGAAGAAGAGGAGGAAGAAGAAAAGTTTGTGCAAGAGGCGGCACGAGGCTGTAACTACGGGGCATTTATGAGATGCAAGCCCCTAACTTTTGATGGTAACGGCACTGCTGCTGCTGCTCACCGGTGGGTGAGGGAAATGGAGGTTGTTCTTGATATCAGCGAGTGCCGGGAGGACCAGAAGGTGAAGTTTTCTACCCATTCATTTGTAGACTCGGCTCTGTGCTGGTGCGACAATATAGTCCAAGCCAAGGGTAGCAGGGCCATTGGGAGAATGAGATGGTCTGAACTGAAGAATTTGGTGATTGAGGAGTTCTGTACTCATAGAGAAATGGATAAGATTAAGAGAGAATTCCTGCAATTGGAGGCGGGAACCATGACACACCAGCAATACACCACAAAGTTCAATGAAATGGCACGTCTAGTGCCGGATCAGGTGACACCTCTGTCTCGAAAGATCAAGAGGTATATTCAGGGTTTGCCCGGAGGCACATGATCGCTGCCCGGCCGAGCATGTTTAGGTCGGCGGTGGATTTGGCGGGGAGACTATATGATGAGACGACGGTGGTGGTGACTTAAGGTGGCAGGAAGAGTGGAGGTGATCGAAACTGGCAGGGGAAGAGGTTTAGTCAGGGTGATGCCTCGATGGGTAATAAGAAGGCACGTGTAGATGACTGCCGTGTGGTCACATCGAGTACGGGGTCGAAAAGGTGAGGTAAGTGTGGAAGGGAGCATAGTGGGGAATGCAGGTTTGGGTCGAACTTGTGCTTCAAATATGGGAAAGCGGGGCACATGGCAAAGGACTGTCGTATGTTCCGGTGCTATAACTGTGGTGAAGAGGGTCACATGAGCAAGGATTGTAAGAAGCCGAGGGCTGAGGGTTCAGGGGCGAAGAAGGCGGGAGGTAAAGGACCGGGGGCGAGCGCCAGGGCATTCACTATGACACAAGAGGAAGCTAGGAAGGATCCTAATGTTGTGTCCGGTATGTTTCTAGTGAACCAAACTTTAGCCTTTGTGTTATTTGATTCGGGTGCAAGTAAAAGTTTTATTTATGCTGCTTTCTGTGCTAACCTGCCTATTAGTAGTAGATGTGTTGATGCGCCCTTTGATGTAGAAACTACTATAGGTAAGTCTACCAGGATTTCTGAGATGATAGAGAATTGTGATGTGGAACTTGAGGGTCATAAGTTTCCTGTTAGACTGTTTGTGATGACCTTAGGTGGTTTCGATTTGGTTCTTGGGATGGATTGGTTGGCAGACACCGAGGCGAACATTATGTGTCGCAAGAAGATGATTCGTTTGACAGCACCTGACAGGAGTTTGGTAATGGTTTATGGGGATTGAGTCACGATGATTCCGAAGGTGATTTCAATGGCGGTGGCGGGAAAGTGTATGAGGCGTGGATGTAGTGCCTATTTGGCCTATGTAAAGGATGTGGATATGCCAACACCACAACTATCCAATGGTCCGGTTGTGTGTGACTTTCCAGACGTGTTCCCAGAAGACTTATCAGGAGTGCAACCTGATCGTGAGATCGAGTTTCAGATTGACTTGATACCGGGTGCCCAACCTGTTGCCAAGGCACCGTATCGGTTGGCTCCGATAGAGATGAAAGAGCTGATGGAGCAGTTGCAAAAGCTGCTTGATAAGGGGTTCATTAGACCGAGTATCTCTCCTTGGGGTGCTCTGATCTTGTTTGTGAAGAAGAAAGATGGTAGTATGAGGATGTGCATTGACTACCGAGAGCTGAACAAGTTGACGGTGAAGAACCGATACCCCTTTCTGAGAATAGATGATTTGTTTGATTAGCTCCAAGGTGCCAGTTGGTTCTCAAGAATAGATCTTCAATTGGGCTACCATCAGTTGAAGGTGAAGGAACAAGATATCCCTAAAACAGCTTTTCGAATGCGTTATGGTCACTACGAGTTTCTGGTCATGTCTTTTGGTTTGACCAATGCACCAGCTGCTTTTATGGATCTGATGAATCGTGTGTGTCGGCCTATGTTGGATAAATCAGTGATTGTGTTTATTGATGATATCCTGGTTTATTCGAAGAGCGAGAATGAGCATGCCAACCACATTCGGGAGGTTTTGGAGACATTGAGAAAGGAGAAGTTGTACGCCAAGTTCTCCAAGTGCGCATTTTGGTAATGTGAAGTTCAGTTCTTAGGTCATGTGGTGAATCCTGATGGGATCATGGTGGATCTGGCTAAGGTGGAGGCGGTGATGCAATGGAAGTCTCCTAAGACACCATCCGAGATTCGTAGCTTCTTGGGTTTGGCGGGCTACTATAGGAGGTTTATCCAAGACTTCTCTAAGATTGCTTCTCCACTGACTAAGTTGACTCGGAAGGATGTGAAGTTTGTATGGGGTCAAGCTCAAGAGAAGTCGTTTGAAGAATTGAAGACAAGATTGACTCAAGCTCTTGTTCTTTCATTACCCGATGGAAGAGAAGATCTAGTGGTCTATTCTGATGCTTCCTACTTAGGGTTAGGGTGTGTGTTAATGCAGAGAGGGAAGGTTATAGCTTATGCATCCTGGCAGTTGAAGGTTCATGAGGTCAATTACCCTACTCATGACCTGGAGCTAGCAGCTGTGGTCTTTGCACTAAAGATTTAGAGGCACTATCTGTATGGGACGAAGTGCACCATCTTCACTGACAACAAAAGCTTGAAGTACTTCTTCGAGCAAAAAGATCTGAACATGAGGCAGAGGAGATGGTTAGAACTTATCAAGGATTATGATTGTGAGATCCACTACCATCCGGGCAAGGCCAACGTGGTGGTTGATGCCCTTAGTCGGAAAGAGAGGCCCGAGCTGATTCGGGTGAAAGCATATCAGCTGATCATGACCTCTGACATGATGAAGCAAGTCAAAGAGTTTCAAGATGAGGCAAGTCAAAGAGTTTCAAGATAAGGCACTGAAAGAAGATCATCTTAACTCTGAAGGAATGAGAGGTCTGGTGGCAAAGTTGGGTGAAAACACACTCGGTGTTAGAACCCGATTCGGTCGTGTGTGATTCCTCGTTTTGGGGATCTACGGGTGAAGATTATGGATGAAGCTCACAAGACTCGATACTCCATTCATCCTGGTGCCACAAAGATGTATCAGGATATGAAGAAAGATTATTGGTGGCCGGGTATGAAGTGCGATATGGTGGAGTATGTAAGTGCCTTACTTGCCTATAGGTGAAGGCCGAGCATCAAAAGCTGTATGGGAAGATCCAACCTTTGGATATACCGGAATGTAAGTGGGAGCACATCACCATGGATTTCATTACGAAGCTGTCGCGTACTCCGAAAGGGTATGATGCTATATGGGTGATTGTGGACCATCTAACGAAGAGTGCTCACTTCCTACCGATCTGCGAGACATATTCATCTGAGAGGTTGGCGGATCTATTCATCAAGGAAATTGTAACTCGTCATGGTGTGCCGGTGTCTATTTTGTCTGATCGCGACACCCGGTTTCCATCCAAATTCTGGAAGAAATTCCACGACGCCTTGGGGACGAGGTTTCATATTAGCATGGCTTACCATCCCCGGACTGATGGTCAGTCAGAGAGGACCATTCAGACATTGGAAGACATGCTCCGGGCATGTGTTATTGATTTTGGGGGAAGTTAGGATGACCACCTACCGTTAGCCGAATTCTCATACACCAACAGCTATCATGCCAGCATTGGTATGCCACGATATGAGATGCTATACGGTAGGAGATGCAGAACACCTGTTTGTTGGGGGTGATATTGGTCAGAAGGAGTTGGGGAGTGTCGAGGTAATCGAGGCTACGACTAAGAAGATTGAAAGGATCAAAGCCTTCATGAAGGCAACCAAAGATAGACAGAAGTCGTATGCCGATAAACGACGCAAACCGATTGAGTTCCAGGTGGGTGACCGGGTTATGTTGAAGGTCTCACCTTGGAAGAGCAAGTTGAGCCCAAGGTATATAGGCCCTTTCTGAATCATCGCTCGAGTAGGAGAGGTGGCCTATAGACTGGAGTTGCCGGATAAGTTAAGTGGAATTCACCCGACATTCCATGTATCTCATCTAAGAAAGTGCTTGGCAGATGAAGACATGATTGTTCCATTGGAGGATATAGAAGTAGATGAACGGCTCAATTATGTGGAGCAAGTAGTGGCAATCATCGATCAAAAGGAGAAAAGGATGAGAAATAAAGTACTTCCTCTTGTGTGTGTATAGTGGAAGCACAGGAAGGGATCTGAGTCAACGTGGGAGACTGAAGAAGAAATAAGGCATCATTACCCATGTTTATTTGAGGAATAATGGTTTCGGGGACGAAACCTATTTAAGGGGGGTGGACTTGTAACACCCGGTTATTTATTTATTTTGAAGCCGACGAAAGAAGAAAAGAAATAAAGTCCTAAGTCGAGGGACCAAACTCGCCAATGAAAGAAAGACGGGTGAGTGGGGGTATATAAAGGGAGAGG